>JAANSN010006289.1:0-10789 GCA_036850665.1 Dicranocentrus wangi
ACTCTAAATCTTGGTTGCAGCTTTTATTTAAAACTTGCCGTTTGCAGAGAATTGCATGACTTGCGCAGGAAGTGCACAAGAGACGAAAACCTGCAGCTTGTCAAGTCAGAGTCCAGAGAGTGAAATGACAAGTGGACAGTGAGATCTGGATTTTTAGCCATTTGACAAATTGTCGAGGAAAAGTCATGCGAAGATGTTATCTTTGTTGAAGTATAGGGGTAATCATTTTTGCGCAATTTGTATGAGTGCCATTCTGGAATGAGTAGTACTATTAGAATTTTCCTGAATATTATTCACCATGAGCATGCAATGCGCACTTGATGCATATTTTAAACCAGCATTATTGGCTATAAACGAATGGACAGGAGGCACATGAGAGTTAAAAAGTGAGTTTACCTAACAATTCCCTTCAACCCCACCCATTGTTCTTAAATCTAATTCTAGCTTAATATAACTTAATGATGACAGTAATTGGCTACATCTCGTTCCAGTGAATGATAGAATGAATCTGGAACCTGGATAATTAGTAGTGCAGGTACCCGTGCATGCTTCTCGCTTCCAATTAATTCCGTTAAATATACAGATTCAGAGGGATTTATCGCTCATTGAGTTATTATAAATTAACATTAAGCATGAAGGATATGACGTTGATGAGTGGTGCGGGCTCATAGTGAGAACCACAGGTGGTCACGGAACATGCAAAAATTACTGCAAGCGGTAGCGGTAGTAGTTTGCTTAGCTTAGCACGAGATGGCTACATCTCGTTCCAGTGAATCTGGAACCTGGATAATTAGTAGTGCAGGTTCCCGTGCATGCTTCTCGCTTCCAATTAATTCCGTTAAATATACAGATTCAGAGGGATTTATCTTGCATTGAGTTAGAGTTATTATAAATTAACATTAAGCATGAAGGAGATGACGTTGATGAGTGGTGCGGGCTCATAGTGAGAACCACAGGTGGTCACGGAACATGCAAAAATTACTGCAAGCGGTAGCGGTAGTAGTTTGCTTAGCTTAGCACGAGGTATATGAGAGGGAAATTGCGTGACACATGTATATCGTTTTCAATATTCAGGTCTGTTTTATTTCATATTAATATAACGAAAATATATTAGATATAATATTGTGATATTCGTTGAAAAGAGACTCAAAAGGTATCGCGTCAGTCAGATTTCAAATAGATAAATGAGAGAGAAAAGGAAAAGAGAGGAAAGATCAATAACTAACTAAAAATGACTAGACTAGCACATCAAAAGGAACAACCAGAAGAATTAGTTTTTCTTTGAAATAGCTAAATGTCACCTAAACACTCTGCTGAATGAAACACAAGATTAGGGTAAAAACTGAAAATGAAATGGTAACATGGGTTCGCCTATTTATTTAGAAGACCATAATCTCTCCAAGTTAGTGCTGCCTGGCCGGAGTATTCCTGGAAATCCTGGTGCCACCACTACTGGTAGCAGAAGCTGAAGCCCCACTGCCACCATTTGGTGGAGGAAGAATAGGACCGGAGAGTGGGCTGTAAGCCTTGTCGTTGGGGAAGTGAACCACAGTCTTCTCAACAGGCTCGTACTGCAAGTTAACTGAAGGCACTCCTCCTTGGGGTTTCAACTCGTCCACTTGAGCATCATAAGTCTGCTCTGGCTTCTTCAGCAAAACGTTAATCTTGGTTCCTTGACCCTCCGTCTGTTTAAATCCTGCCTTGATCAGTTCCGCAATTTTGTAGTTGGGAATCTCAATATCGACCACGGACTGCTCGCCAGCGGGCCCTTAGAATTTAAAAGAAAAAACTGTAGTAATGTGTTTAGTTAGGTATCATCAGTCGTTATTGCATCTGCTTTTCATACCTTGCAACCAGAGGATATGCTCTGATCGCAATGCAATCGCATCCTGGTTGACTCCCTCGCAGTTCACCTTATACTGGCCCTACTCCCGTTTTCTGGGTTTTACACTCAACTCCCAAGTTTCCTCCACCTGAGCCACCTTGAGGCTGTGGGAAGGCGTAGGCCACCATGGCGTGGAGCAGGACTGTGAAAACCTGAAACTCAAAACAAAATTCTTTCGATTTCTTGTCCAAACAACAGATTTCTGCAGTCGGCTAAGAGATTTTGTTTACCGAAACAGGCTTCATGATTATTTCCGATTGGGTGTCGATCTAACAGACAATAGAGATTTATTTGCTTTTGAGGTGGTCACCACAGGGAGACGAAAGGCGAATGATATCTGACTTTCAAATCCACACCGAGTTTTATACTACTTGTTTAATATGCACCTCGTGAGGTACCCCCATAATATCCTTTGTAACTGGGAGCTAGGTTCAACTGCATTTAAGAAACTGCAGTGTTTACTCAAATGCAATACGCGAGGGAAAAGGGCTAACTGGCAATAATTATTTATTCTTTATCAATTAGTTGTTGGTTTGGGTGAGCATAAGCATCTGTTTCGTATTAAGTGGCCCTTTTGAATGGTGCTTGAATAAGTGTCATTCATTATGTCATCCGCGATGGCAGTCACGGTGCGGTGGGATTACATAAGGGAACGTCTCGCACCCACGAAAGGTGTAAATCAGGTGGTCAAACAAAATAATTCCGTGCTCGAGAGTAAAGGTTGATTAGGTCACCAATGAACTCAAGTGCTCAGTGACGGACAAGTGCTACTTCTTCTTGTGCACTCACATTTTTAGAGGGAAGATTATTGGGAAATCCTCATTGTATGGTGGTAGTACTACTCAGCCCGAGTGACAAAAACTAGTGACAACTGTTGCACACACTATGTTACTTTCCCTTGAGTAAATACGAAATAAAAAATGTAAAATGCATAGACTGATGATGAGCCTATCAGCGATTCAGCAGCATTTTTTTTTTCAAGATGGTCATTATTTAGTGGTCATCCGATTCTCAAAATACGTAGGTGGAATTGCCTGTGAAAAGCTACTTTGTATGCATCCTAAGGACAAAAACGGACACAAGAGCGTGCATTGAGCACATAATGAAAAAACAAAGGGAACAATAATATGGATGGAGTGATGCAACCGAAAAAATATGAGGCAAGCTTAGACAAATGGTGATTGTAAAGGCGATAATGAACATTGCAATTGGACTTACTGAAAATGAGCGACGACGCGACAAGAGAAGAGTTATATAGTGTGCCTTATAAGGGAAAATAATATGTAAATGAGTGGAGATTTTGAGTCGTGATGTGACGATAAGTGCGAGTGCCCGGTGGTGGTGGTTGTCCCATGCAAAAAAAAAACATACGACGGTCGCGCTGTAAAAGTGAATTTGGCATCCATGTGGCGTTCAACATGGATGAACTCGGCTTAATAGAAATTGAAGATGTTCTCAGGTTGACAGCTCCTTTGTTTATTATTAATTGTGATTTGGTTTGTAGGTATAAAGAAGAGACGCGAATGTTTTCTATGCATGTCAACACACTATTTCCCTATTCATTTTTGATTTTGAAGGAGTCACGTTGTGCAATTACCTAACTCATCAATCCCAACCCTCGTTAATCTTTGGTATGACTGTCGGAAAAAACCCAACATCAACCCAAGTACCTTAAGAGGACTTCATAATTTCACGGTATTTCTTTTGATCCTGAACCATTTGGAGGAAAACTTGATATTTTTTGTCGTGAAACCTGGAATAAATGAAAAATCTTTTTACTGATTCCTGATTTACTAATTAAGATTTTAATGCTTTGTTGTTTTAAATAATAACAAGAATAATAACAATAACTTACTTTTTTACAGATTCATTGGGACGAATGGTAGAGAAGCCGCCAGCCATCTTGGAAACACTCTCCCGGAGATCCTCACCCGTTCCAGCGGCGGCGGAAATCGCAGCTCCAAGTAGGACCGGTTCGGCACATTCGGGTACGATTACTGGGAGCCCAATCACGTCGGCGTGGGTTTGTAGATAAAGCTTTGACTTTGTTAGTCCTCCACAAATAACCAGTTCCTGAAAGGAATGTCCAGCCATCTCCATTTCCTCCTTGATGTGTCGACTACCATACTGGAATTAGAATTAGACAATTAGGTTGCTCAATAATTATAAAATTGTTAAAAGTGTGAGCCTTTGCATTTGTGTTAGGAACATTACTTACGGCCAACGCTTGAATCGTAGCGAGATACAAAGCCGCCAAATCCTGTCTCGAGGTGGACAAGGTTAACCCGGAAATCATTCCTTTCAAGGTGGGATCCGCAATTGGAGACCGATTTCCATGAAAATCCGGCCACAGATGGAAATCCCGTGTGAGCTCGTTTGGGCTTTTAGTGGTGGTTATCATGTCCTCCAGGTGGGATAAAACTTTACTGGAAACGAAATCTTATGGATCAAAATGGCTTGCAATTGAGTACTTTTCTCCTTAATATTTTACCCTAAATTGTCGCCACATTCTTGAGCCAACTCGGGGTAAGCTGCATGTCCCATCACAACATGATCCAATAACTTGCCCGCTGCACTTTGACCTCCCTCACTTAGATACAAGTCTTTTAAGATGACCCCATAGTACGGACCCCACACCCCGGGAACCATGACGGACTTTGGGCTGAGCGCCATGTGACATACCGAAGTTCCCGAAATGAGAGCTAACCTCCCGAGACCAACTTTAGCATTCGGAATATTTCCGCAACCAATCATGCCCAGCACCCCAGAGTGAGCGTCAATTTGGGAGAATCCCACCTTGACATTAGGACCAAGTCCTAGCTCCTCCGCGGCTTGAGCGGAAATGGGAACGGAGTCTCCGGGGAAGGAGAAAGTGTCTCCAATTTTGGGTAGTGCGTCTGACAGACCTACCTCAGTGAAATAGCTTTGGTCCCAGTAGTTTTTTTCTTGGTCATTCACGTGAGTCCACTTGCAAACAATGCAACAGACGGACCTGCTCAAAGAACCGGAGCACTTCCAGCGAAGAAAGTCGCCCAAGTCGAAGAAGTGTTTGGTGTCATTATAACTCTGCGGCAGATTTTTCTTGAGCCAGAGTAGCTTCGGGGTTTCCATTTCGAGGGAAATGGAACCGCCAACGTACTTGAGGACAGAGTGGTTGGTGGAGTTGATAAAGTCGGCTTCTTTGGAAGCCCTGTGGTCCATCCACATCACAATGTTCCATGTAGGATCAAGGGATTTGCTTATGGAGATTGGAGCTCCAGAATTGTTTATGGCTACGAGAGAGCACGTGGCGCAGAATGAGATACCTGTCACATTCGTAGCCGCGTCTGTGGCCACACTCTAATATATATAACAACAATTATCATTAATCTTTCAAAGGGCAAAGGAGGCCTTTCTTTGAGCTATCTATGGAGATGATGGATGGATATTAATCGGTTAATATAAACTATCGCTAAACCTTGACAGTAGTCACAACTGCATCCCAAATATCCAGGCTGCTTTGTTCGTAGTAGCCCGGTTCTGGATTATGTATTTTGATTTCCTTCACTGCCGTCTTGACCAGCTTCCCAGTGGGGACTTCGAAAAGCCCTGCTCGGACACTTCCGGATCCGCAGTCCACGCCGATTACAAACTTTTCCATTCTACGTGTTTGTATTTAAAATATGTTTATGAGATAATGGGAATCGGTCCAAGTAACACTCCTTTTGCACATGCGTAGAAAATGTGAATTCCTTTAATTCATCTTGCACAGTTCGCAATTCCACAACTTTCATAAACGTGATACAAACACGACAAGAAATGTATGGTATGCTATGCTTATGTGTCCACATTTTACAAATTGATAACGCAAAGCCATTACAAGATACCCCCAAAAAGGTGTATCTGTCTCTCTCTACATTCTACGTGCACATCAATGTCAAGAGAGGCTAACGTGGAATGACCTTGAGGAATCAATATACATATGTACACGAATATCTCCTCCTGGAGCATGACAATTCGGTGTTTTATTGAAGGAGTAGTATGATATGATATGTTCATGACTGTGAATACAAACAAGTCAGCAAAGCTCATCATCATGCACGACCTGGTTGAGAAATGGTTTGTATTGTGTATCCTATCTTATTCCCAGATACTATAATATATTATTTGTGGAGGAGCACACGTTGCAAATGACGAGATGCAAGAAATTGTATGCATTTTCATAATTACTTAATGCTCGTATCAAGATGGGAATTAAAATACGATAATTTAATTTGTATTTACTATACGACTAATTTCTGGGTGATTTTATCACTCCATTGATTACACTTGCGAAATGCGATTTATCCTATTAATAAATAAGAATAATAATAAACGTCATTTTTTACAAAGTCACTATTATAAGACAGAGTTTCCTAGATTTAAATATATATATATCACATGATGTAGGTATATCTTAAATACACAGCACCTATCCTAAAATTGTTGATCGACTACAGCAGCAAACTAAAACTTTTATGATTTGCATTTTTTTTTAAAGATTAGTAAGAACACTTTTTCAGCTTATATGCTATCATCCATCTCGTTGGCATCGTGGATTAAGGCGTGGAGCTGCTGGAGGCACTGTGAAATCCTAGTGTCCAGCTGCATCTCATCCCATTCGTCAGACAGAATTTCGATTTCAGGGTCTGGAATACTCTCAATCCTATTTAAAAATAATAATTTTATGACTGGGAACTTCGAAAATACATTGTATGTAGTATTGATGTTGTGTTGAAGCAGTATGTAATATAAGGTTAATTTACCAGTTTAAATTAGGAACTTCCACTTGTTCCAAGTCGGCCAAAGTTTGGGCAGATGTAACCGTTTCAAGACTGCTTCGAAGCCTTCCAATATGAACTTTCATGTCCCGAATGAAATCTTTGACAATTTTCCCAGCCCGGTACAGCTTGGTTTCGTAGTCATCCAACATCTGAGAAAGGACCTGTGTCTGTTCGTCAATTTCAGTGAATCTGTGAAAGGTTGCAATATTCTCCGAGACAGTGTAGTCCCTTTCTCTCCACAGTCTGTAGTAGTCGGTAAATTTTTCAGACACATTGATTTGCTGGATAAAAAAATAGCAAAATACAGAGGTCAATAAATAATTCCGGTATTCCAGTGTAGCTCTTTAAACGGTGTTTAGGAAGGGTTTGGAAAAAATTTAAGCATTGAGAGGTGAGTTAGTGGTACCTCCGCGTATAAACGGTGTAGGATAGTTTGCTTGGACGACACGGTGGTCCATATACCCTCACTTTGCGTCAACACCTCAATCACTTCCTTTGCCAGCTTTTTGGCTTCGGTGACAACTGGCTCTGGGGCAGATGCTACCGGGACGTGTGGCAATAAGGGCTCATTTCCATTGCCACTCGTACCATTATTACCTTCCATTTCA
Organism: Dicranocentrus wangi; assembly: GCA_036850665.1. Lineage (NCBI taxonomy): Eukaryota > Metazoa > Arthropoda > Collembola > Entomobryomorpha > Entomobryidae > Dicranocentrus > Dicranocentrus wangi. Next base: position 7,296 of record JAANSN010006289.1, read on the forward strand.
ACGGGAGCTTTTGGCAAATTTTAAGAAACCGAACAAAAATGCAATTTTATTTCTTTAGAAGTCGAGACTCTTACGATTGGACTGAAGGTCAGAGAGGAAATGAAACTCACGAAGAATCGGACGTGGACTAAAAATGCTAGTCTGACCTCATTCAGTAACATAATATGGTATTTTTGAGGAGCGGGATGAATCAGGACAATAAGTCAGCGTTTCTATATTATGTCCACGGATTCATTCAGGGAGAATGCTTCCTTGCAACGGTTGTCTTTTCCTGCTTCCATGTCCACATGGCTGAAAAAAAACTGCGCATATCCTAACCCTTCTTTTTATCAAAGTGTATTTATGTTATGCACAAATACGGAGCATTGTTTCGGGTGTAGATAAAGAATAATGCTCAAATGCTCCTTGTTGTATACCCTGTCAGTACTGGTTTTTTGAATGCGCTAATCTCTTAGGAATACAAGACTCGTGAAAAATCTGTGAAAAATGTGAGAAAGGCGGAATAAGGAAGCTCATGAAAAATCTTAAAACGGACCAAGTTCAGCAGGGAAGCTAGCAAGTAAGTCGCCTTCCAATCCGGACCTCCAAAAGTACAAGGGACCATTACAGTCTTTTTTTGTGTGCTATGAGACAAGACAGGATAAGGAAGGGGAAGGCTTAAAGTATATTCCTTTTGGGCTTAGGCATTAGTTCCTTAGGCTTCTCGAGGAAGTAAATGTTTGCATTGCTGAAAACAGCTGGAAAATGCATGACACAGAAAACTTGTCCTCCGTACCTTCCTGTGACTTTTTTGATTTTTAAGGAACATGTTTATTGTTTGGAAAAGGGTATGTTTTAGGTACTGAAAGAACCACGAGTGAGCCAAGTTTTACAGTCCCAATTGCCACACTAAGAAATTGCTTTGTAATTGGGCCTTTTTAATCCCTTTCCATATTGGGTTTGTGAAGGGAAGTGATAAGTAAGTGGAACTTGAGTGTTCGGTGGGATCCAAAGGGTTTTTCATGAAGAATTTTGAGGAGCCGGACGATGACCATGCTTTCTAAAATGCAGATAGCGGAACAAAATGGACATTCAGGTTATTCACGGAAAAAGAGAAACCCGCAGTTCAATTGTGAATCTCAATCATATGCCTCCTCCATTGAGTGGTACACTGGCATTTCTTTTCTTTAAACATGGATCCATATAGTCGTGCACCAACTACGTTAGCGGTATACAATTCTACAACTACAGTCATATCATATCTGTAACCATTGCATTACGTTACGACGACTTTATCGAGTTGTTAAAACAGAATTTTACATGTAAAGACAATGCAGGCGGATTCTACCATTTTCAAGAAAAATCCAAACGGAAAATATAGCTTGAAATTGTGTAGTTAGCATAGTTTATCTGGCATTGATATTCTGTTATTTCATTTCTTGTCCGTCCTGTCCTCCTAGCAGCCCAAATCCAAATTGTCGGATTTACATTTAAACGGAGAAAATCCAGTCAGCAGACACAATGCAACTTTCAGGATATTATTTAGCTGCGTTGCAAGGCAAGTTGAAATTGCTGAAAACAGCTGGGAATACGCGAGCACCGTAGTACAGGTAGCTCAGTACGTAGATGTGGCGTGTCACCTAACGGACAAGGATTAAAAAGCAGCTTAAAATCAGGAATGACTGTTAATAAAAAGGGTTGTTGTGAAAAAAAAAGTAGTCTCCTGTTGTGAAAGGGACTGAGCTGCAGCCTGCAGTCCCTTCAGTTTATTAATGCTTGCATGCATTCAAGGGCAAAACAGCTAATATCCTTCCGTCTTCCTGAAATCCTCAACCTTAAGCCCCCTGGCTGACCAAATCGAGTATCGAGGACATTTTTAGGTACAGCTTAGTTGAGAGGACAGGATGCATAACTTCCCCAATGCATCCTTTCCTTCGAGGAAGCACAAATAAAAAAACAATTACTTTATTTTACAGCCAGAGTTGCCACGCTAAGAAATTGGTTTTAAATTGGACGGTCGGTATACGTGCCCACGTCTTCTCTCAAAAGCCGATAATATGTTGGTAAAAATAACTTTGGCTGATTTGGTCCTTGATGGACGCGTAATACCGTACCGTGTAGGGTAAGGAATTTTAGAAATATTTTTTGCATTTGAAAGCAGCATTTTGTACATTTTTTGATGCGCCATGAAAAATTACAATTTGACCGGAAAGAAACTACTTAAATGGACTAAAATAAAACTGCTAATAGAAATGTGAATATCCAGGTTAGGTTTTACCAAACATTCATGCATTTACGCAACACCAGGGGCAAGCAAGCAAAGCAGCAAAGTCAAGATCCCATGCTCACATGTCTAAATGACATTAGAATCCAGCCTGCCTCAGCACTCAGCAGTCGCCTCACGAGATATCATTGATAAAACTATTAAAATCATCATAAATGTCTAGCCCACCACATCAACCATTTTGTTTTTCTCAAGAAAATGTTGAAAATCTAGAAAGTATATGTATAATTCAGTCATGTTCGCTGAGACCACGGCGGGCGTCATGAGCGAAATGGTGATTTTCGCTCATTACCGTAATTGACGGAACACATGCTCCATTTGGTGAGCACATTATCGTCATCATTTATGCATAAATATGCATCACAATCACATAGGATCTATATATTCTACATATATCGACCCTTTATTTATTACAAATTAGAATTACAAGTAGAAACAGAGAAACAAAGTGCGACATACCTGTAGTAGTACCTTAATTTCTTTATATAACTGTCAGCAATGATTTGCTGACGATGTCGACGTTTGAGAGAGACCGTCACGTTGTTTGTTTTGTGGCTGCCACTCATCTCATTTGGAATTCTTTTTAATTCTAATGACCACACGCTCAGAAATATACATCCCATTTAGAGTAGCAAATCAATTCCTCCGCATAACTGTCAAATTAGTGGATGCTCACGTGGAGGATCAAATTTTTAGGTATTGTCGATATAAACGTGGGGAATGAGGCAATCGCAAGGAATAATTGATCTGTCAGAGTGGCCAATAAAAACTGAAATACGAGATGAGTTGATGACATCTCCCAAGAGCATGGCTAACGAGCCTGTTTCTCTATGTGAAATTAGATGGGAAAATTGTCATACAATTTATGATTCTGATTTGGAAAATTATTGGTACATGGCAATTTTAGATGAGTTGACTACATTTAAAATGAAGAAATTCTTGCACGACTAAACATGTTACGGACATGTGACAAATCAAAAATCTGGATGTTTTTTTTAGTCAAGTGACAAGATCAAAGTATGTTCACTCACGTTGGGATTCTTAATTATGGTAATCATTCACGTAATCATACTCATCTTTTTCTCGGAATGAAAATGAAAAGCGTTTTGTTTAGGACACCATAACAGGAATGAAAATAATCTAGACTCGCCTTGAGTAGTACCCGTCCTTCGTTCCGTTTTTACTAAAATGATAATAGTCTGCCCGAAGGCTCATACTTAGAAATAAGGGT
>JAANSN010006290.1:0-10788 GCA_036850665.1 Dicranocentrus wangi
TGTCTGGAGGACAGAGCCCTTCTTCGCGAAACCACCATCTTCTTAAGTTTTGATGAAGCCCCAGCTAGGGAAGTCGACCCTGAGGGAAGTCTCCTAAAAGGGAGGAAGGAAAGGAAATCAGCAGCTTTGGAGTTGCCAGAGAAATATTATATTATTCTTATTACACAGAGTGTCATAATACCTGGCCAACAAGATCAGTGCCCAACCACACCTTAAAGTGTATAATAATATGCACTTTGACAAAAAAAAATCAGAAGGAGGACGCCATATTACCCCACTCGCCCCCTCCCTCCTGCCTCCACAAGAACAACTTGCCCAATTTGAACATAACAGACTCGCCAAACTCCAAAAAAAAAGAGAACATTTCTTTTTTTGTTCTTTACGAGCATGTGGATAATATGGGACTGACTGACTATCCTTTAAAAAGTAGTATGAGGACCACACACGAGTGATTTTTTATCCTTGAGTACTTTATATATTTTCTTGGATTAAGACAAGTCGGTTGAATTTTCCTGGAGACACGACGGTGGTGGAGATTGTCCATGACTTGTTCTTTCACGTGCGCCTTATCTCTGTTTCTAGCACCCGCGTGCTCATTGCAACAACTTATGCCCTTTTTTCCAGGGAAATAAAAAACCCGGAAAGTACATAAGTAATATACCACAAAGTAGCATGAAGCACTGAAGGAAGAAACTCTAGAGTAGTGCGTACAATTGGTGGCATTTTTTTCTTTCTCTTTCTTTCTCTCTCGGAGAAATATCATATTTATATATTTGTACCCAACCAAAGTATTAACTTTTCTCTGTGAACAAGTGGGCTAGCTGGCCAGAATACAAAGTAGCGACGAGTTCACCTCCTTCACCAGCACCACCACCACCGCCAGACCACCACCACCAAAGTCACAATAAGACAAAGTGAGGCATTTTTTTTCCTGGGACAGGAAAAAGTAAGCGGAAAAGTAAGTTTTGTTGAATTGTGTGATGTGGAAGTGGCATTGCAAAAAAATGGAATGACCACGGCGAGGAGAAGCCAAAAAAAAATATGCATTTTCTGCACTTTTGTTCACACATAAAAAATAAGAGAAGAAAAAAAAACTTTTTTGTTTAACCAGAGTGACCTTTTCTTTTAGTGGTTTTGAAGGAGAGAGGGAGGGAGGGAGGGAGGGAGGGAAGGAGGGAGAGAGGGAGAGAAGAGAGAGACAAAGTTGAGATGTTCTGACAATCACCGTTGGTGCAAAAGCCACGCAATTGCAATTCCATTATATTTTATCTCACCTCTGAGTTCTCCTTTCTCTCTAGAAAAAAATACAATCTCCTCTCTCTTCAAAACTATATTTCTTAATAAACTAGAAATAAGTTTTACCGTTACATCAACCAATTTTTCCGAGGAACACATTTGTTTTACGAGTGGCAGTCAAGTCAAGGAAGAAGGAGGTGGTAGTGGTACACATATGCCGTCGAACTGATATCATCCATCCCCTCTTCTTCTTTTACTTATTATATAATATATTAATATATATATTTTTTTCCTGTGACTTCCCTCTCCCGGAGACTTTTTTTCTTTCTGGGAGAAGAGCGAAGGCGAGTAGAGCAGCAGTAGTATGAAATGCAGGTTTACCTATTTAAAAAAAACTTGTTGGAAAGCCGACACAATTACTTTCACTACGATCGCTGGAGGTCATTCCAGGTTGACTTTGGTTGACACGACGAACAATTTATCGTTCCTATACAGATGAGTCTTCTCTTCTTCTACTTCTTCTTCTCCTCTTTTTTTTCTCTACTCGAGCTACAAATTCCCGAGGAGATATGATAAATTTTAAATTATACTAACCAAGGGGAAGGGAGAGTTCAGCCGGAGCACAAAGGCGAAAAAGATGACAAAAGTTTGCCCATTTATTTTAACGTTTCAGTCTGATCTCACCAGTTTAATAGAATTGAAATAAAAGTTGGTGGTGGCTCTTCGATGGAGAACAATGGCGGCGGCGGTGGAGGAGGAGGAGAGGAAAAGAAGAAGAAGAAGAAATCCACGTGCTAAAGGGAACCTTCACACTCTGACTTCCCTTCGACCAAGTCCCACACACACACTTCTTTTAGTCGTCACGACGACGAAGACACAAAATGGTTTCACTCGCGGACCACTTCGAGCCCTTGTTGTTCCAGATGTGTGAAATATACTACAGATAATATTACCCCGACTACTTGCTCAACTTTCTAAATATTATACGTATAATATGTAATAAGAAAGTTATGAGAATTCACCTTTGCAAACAAAAAACTGGGATGGAGATAAAAAAAAGAAAGAAGAAGAAGGAAAGTAAAAGGAAAACTAAAAGCATTCCCATAAAGCACCGTGCTCCCACTTTTCCATTACGTCTTTCTCCTTTCACAAAATAAAAAAAGGGAGAGAAGAAAACGACAAACCCATGTACTCCCTAGTTTCCACTTTTTTTGCCCCCCTTTTTTGAGGGGTTGGTTGTTGTATAGTGTCCCTTGAAAAGGGCATCCCCAGCAGCAGCCCTCCCCAATTAGTCCAGATTATATATAGGACATTATTCTGCCACCGACAGGAGGATTTTTTTTTTGGTACAAAGAAGATGAAAGATACTAATAAAAAATGGCAATAACTCAACTCATTCATGATGTGATGGTTTTTGCTTTAGCAAAAATGCAGAAAAAATGGCAGGAGGGGCAGTAGTGTTATCATCATGCAAAAAATAAATATTAAAATGCATCCCCCGACCGAGTATATATTGTCAAGTGATTTGTATAGTGATTGGGACGACGGTGGTGGGGGGAGCCCATAGAAAATCAAAAAATGAAAGAAATTTATTCCCATTACATATATATCGCCATATGCAGTTTAGTGGGAGCCACCACCTCGCTTTCTCGCCCGGCCCTTCCCTTTCCTTCTCAATTCGGGAAAATGCAAAACGGGAGGGAGGCAGAGAGAGAGAGAGAGAGAGAGAGAGTTCTAAGTTCCAAGGTATTATTCATTGTGTGCATGTTGTACACGGAAAATTTTTTGGTGTGGATAATGACTCTCCCTTGGCTTGCTGGTAGAATCCAAGAAAAATGGTATGGAACTCGATTTGAATAGAATCCCACGAGAATAATTTAAGAAAGCACCCTATTTCACTCCTTTCAAAAAAAGGAAGAAGAAGAAGAAGAAAAAAAAAACGCTGTGCCTTGTTGGTCGCTCGCTATATATGTACTGTATATATATATATATGCACATGGTATATGAAAGTGGAAGAGTTATGGTGATGTTGAACGAGGAAAAAGGCATTTTTTTCTCGGCTGCTAGTGTACATCTTCTTCTTACTTCCCCACACACTGAATATATAAGCGTGTTGTACAGTTTTGATGTAAAGCGTAGTAAAAGCCAAAAAGTGCAATCCCAACGAAAAAGAGGCTATAGATATATATAAGTATAGGGCCCGGCCCCTCTGCAAAATGTAGAGATGAAGGATATCAAAAGATCCCTTCTTCTTTTCTACATTCACGTGCGTAGGAAGAAATGGAGGGAGAGAGAGAGAGAACTGCCTCAGGAGATGGAATTGAAAGTGGCATAAAAAATGTTGAATGCACGTCCGGAATTTTCTCAACAATATTTTGTAACTGGATGTAAAACATGAATAATAATTGGAGTCTCATTGGGAGGGAGCCCGAGCCCCTCGACAACATTTTATTTCAGAGTGGAGCAGCGGTGCGTTGTGGTGGTTGGTGGTTAAGATAAGTGCTTACAAATTTGTTTTGTGATTCCGGAACCAACAACCGTGGCGTAGTAGTAGTAGTACTAGATTTTGGTAATAATAATTTTATATATATATATATATATATTTTTTTTTTGTTGTTTGAGTTTCAAATGGACAAAGGTATAACAACCGACGAGTGACGACGACGTCAGGCTGACATTTCACAAGTCAGTTTGTGGGTGCACATAACACATACAATGAGTGGGTATAGTAAAAGGGATTGTGTCACGGGTGGGAGTTTACAAGGGATTTTGGAAGAATGAAATAAGTAATTTGATGTACATGGCATTTACAAATGCTACTGCTGCTGGTTGGTAGTTGCCACCGCAAAAACCCTCTCGCAAGGAATTACAATAATTTTACATTTGTACAAATAGTTGATTAAATTTTTTAGGTGGTGGAGGTGGTGGTGATTGAACTGGTGATGTAAAGACTAGATAAAAAAAGAAAAAGAGCAAGGCTCTCACTCGTCCGTCATTCACGCCAACCACACGGTGTAGTAGTATAGGTAGTAGTATATATATGTTTTTTTCCGGAAAGGGTTTCATGTCGACTTGGTGTCGGAGTTGACGTGTAAACCTTTCGACAAAATCAACCGTGTACCCATGAAACGAGGAGGAGGAGGAGTGGTGATCCATATGCAAATGAAATGGGTGAGAGTGAGAGAAAGTGAAATGGATGAATAATTCTCTCACTTTTTGTCAACAATCCTCCACGGAATTGAGGGAAAAATGAGTACAAGGTTTGGATGGAGCCCATTCTATTCTAACACGACGACGACGGCCCCGGCGGTGTGAGCTGCTGATGATGTATCCTTTTCCAGAGAGTCAGAGTCACCAACTCAACAACCATTTTATAATGGCACGTAGCTAGTCAACCTGACTAAACTGAATCCCTCCCAACTCAAATTTGGTTGAAAGTTTGAAAGGGAGGGAGGGAGGGAGGGAGAGAGAAAATCCCTTGGAAGGAAATTTCTCTCTCTTCTCCGTGTGGGAAACCATTGTGTTTACGCGAGACTCTCGTCTCGTCGACTCTGTTGAGCTGTGGAACTTGGTGGAGCTATATAGCTCCACTCCTCCGTCCGTAGTACGGAGTGGAAAATTAATTGTCGGAATTTGATCCGGCCACCGGAACAAATTAAGTTTGCAACGGGAAAGTGCCAATCCACTGGTGTATTTTGATGTATTATTAGAAAAACTCAATCTGCGTGCACTGCACACACACACAGACAATTACTGGAAATGGGTTTGGAAATGGGCGCTCACTTACAACTCTTGCCTTTCCCGTCCGTCCGTCCGTACATATACGTACTTAATAATATAATAATAATAATAACCGGGAGGAGGGGGGAGCCCAGCGCTGCGGAGCCGAGCCGCCGCGTGTGTGGAGGAAGTCTCATCACAACAAAGACTTCCAACTCGTGTCATTAGACATTTTCGCTATTATGACTCCACTCCAACTCTCAATTTCCCCATTTGAGTGAACCCTTTGAATATTAACAATTTCATTGATTGGTGTACAGTGTATACAGAGAGGAGCCGAGAGCGAGTGGTGGTGGGTGGTGGTGGTGTAGAGTTGAGTGGAGCGGATAGCGTTATGTTGTTGGCTTTCTTGGCTCTCGGAAAAAGGTTGCTGCTGCCGTTGCGTTGCCGTTGTTGTTGCCGTTACCCGTAATGAATATATTATGGAATTCATCTAAATACAAAGTATAAATTTGCGTGGTGATGGTGCATAATGGGAAGAGAACCACAAACCGCGATATATAACGAGCGGGGCGCTCCGTTTTAATGAGGATAATGAGTAGCGTCCCCCAACCGCTTTCTCTCTCTTCAGCTGTATTGTAATCATAAGGTGGAACATAAAAGCTGCAAGGGAGATCAAGAAAGAGGAGAAGATATTATACCTATCCTATATAATAATAATATAAAACCTGTTAAACACACACATACACACACAGTCAGCCAGTGGTCGACGTCTCTCTCTCTCTTTCTCCTCTTTGGAAACTATGACTTCCACCTATCTTCCACCAACACCACCTTATATTCCTTCTTGTAATGTAAAGTGTGGACCGGTCTGGTAAACTCAGAGAAGAGAGAGAGAGAGAGAGAGAGAGAGAGAGAGAGGTAGGAAGGAGGAAAAGAAAAGGTAGAAATGAAATGGGAAAGAGACAGACTCAAGGGAATAGCCGTATCAACGGACGGACAAAGAAATAACAGCAGTAGAAGTTGGATCATTTCCAAGAATAATATATGAGACAGCATTTCTACACACATGATAATGGAAGGAGAAAGCGTTTTAAAAAGGAACTTTATTCCAGTTTCCTCCACCAAATACTACAACTACCATTTCCCCGCTAGTCCCGTTCCCCATTTTACGCAACTCCTCTTTACCAGGAACAACCAGAAAAAGGAAGGAAATGTAGTTGCAAAAGGATGAAATGTGTTAAAACTATGATGATGATGACGACGATGATTCGGGATCCATCTACTCGATATTCTTCTGGTGGTTATAAACGGGGAATGCGAAAAAAAACTCCAATTTCTTGCCATTTCTTTCGTTCCATGTTCAAGAAGGAAGGGAGTCACTAAAGCACGTTTCAACAAGCAGCAGCAACAGCAGTAGCACTCCTCTCACCAACTCCTCTCCTCTTCAATAATATCAATGGTGGTGATATAAGATGAATATAAAAAAAGATGCTTGGCCCATCCGCGCGATCATCTTGCTGAGTTCCTTACGGTTGCTGCCATCAATTCAATTCGTGTGTGGGCTGTTGAGCATAACGGCGGAAATGGGGAAAGCAATATAATATGGATGTAGTAAGGCTGTCAATCAGCGTTATCATTGACCAGCTCAATATTGTTTTTTTCAGATGATGATGATGGAGGGAGGGAGGGAGGGAATGAGGAAAAGGGGGAGAGCCACCACTGCAATTTAGCAATTGCACAATATCACCCACCCACAAAATATTTTTGACAGCGGTCCAATTCACTTTGAAGATGTTTCCACACACACAGACTCACTCAACAACAACACTACTACTCAACTCACATTGCGATTGTGAGTAGTGGCCGCCGTGGCCGTGTGGTTGCGAAACCGTCCAATGACTTTTATCACGCTCTAGTTGTGTATCAACATGGAGAGAGAAAAACCACTTGGAACTCACTCCTCTGTGGCTACTGTGACCAGTGCAAAAAACAAAAAAACGAAACGAAATGAAAAGAAAGAAAAAAAAAGAAAAGACAGCAAAGTGGCAATATAAAAAGGATTGGGCAATCCTTGTGTTCAACTTCTTTCTTGCAGTTGAGGGCTATGCGGAACAATTAAGAAGTAATGTTTATTAGGGAAGCAGACAGAGGCAGAGGGAGTCCTCAACCTGGGGACCGGACGACGCTAGTCCACGGCGCGTAAAGTCCAATAATGGTCAAATGGTGTGTAGGTACTTTGGAACATTAGCCGCAGAGGCAGAGGCAGTAGCAGCAGCATGCATGCATGCATGCCATGAATGCCTTGTTGACGTTGAGTGTGGTCGGAGTGCCGATGAAAGTTTTAGTCGTCGTGATGAGTGTGCACGAGTGAAAATAAACATTATGCAATTATGAAAGAGCTTAGTCAGGAGGATTTGGATAGTACAAATTGGGTACATGCTTTCCCCTATATATAGGAAGTACGAAATGAGATGAGTGCTGCTGCTGTAAGTTTCCTCCACACCATCCTCCATCCAACTCCTTCCCCTTTGATATGCTTTTTCCCATTGTCCAAACCCGGTTCCAACAACCTACATATACATATAATTGCGCAAGCTAGCTCCTCTTGCAAAAATCCTTCGTCCCATTCACCAAGCTGGAAAGCTGATTATTATTGTTATTATTATTATTATCCACGGATGCAAATTGCAAATGGCTCAAGTTTTCGGATGGGAATAAGCCAAGCAGGGAAAATATTCTTAGCAAACCACCACCAACCAGCCCCGGTGAAACAAGACGGGGAGACAACAATATTAAGAGAAAGAAAGATTCCTGCTTTTCTGTCTTTTCTGCGTCAATTTCCGCGTCAACTTTGTAATGTCATTTCTAGTCGTTTACGAGAGTAGGGACACGGCACGGACAGGACGACGACGACTATTATTACAAAAGCCATATAATTCCTCCACACGCAGAGGAACAAGAATGACAGGATGCGGAGGTGGAGGATGAGGAGGGGAAGGAGGAGGCAAAAGTGTCCCTTCCCCCGTTCGGGAAATTTGTGTTTACAGATGATTGCCATTCCATATCCAGCGACCATAGCGTCGTCGGCTTTTGTTGCCGTTCCATTTTCATATGACCACGAAATGCATGAATGAATGAAGGGAACGCGTCGTGGTGATAGTGATGATGAGCCTGACAGCTCTCCAGCCAAAACCATTATGCATCATCATCCTCATCATCATCCTCAATCAACAAAGCTTTTTGGGAGTGTCTGGGGCAAGGTGAGACAGTGCCATTGAGTGTTTTCTGAAGGAGCTCCATGCTCAAATGCTGTAGGTGAAGGCCTAAGGCCACAGCTTTTGGCCTACTTACTTATATCATAAAAATAGAAAAAAAAGAAAAGAATTTTTTGCATAATTTTTGAGATTTAACACTGAGCGAATCGGGTCGGGATAGACGCCAAAGGTATCTGATACTATCGTATTATTATAGTATCAACGTATCGTAAAGGCCCCAATGGCACCTTCACCTGTATCTGGCAGTTCAAAGCCTCAAGTGCGTCCAAGGATGTCGTCGTCTGTGGAGCCAGGTCCACTTCCCCCGACTGTGAGAGCAGGGCCGTCGTCGTCAGTTAAATCTCCACGGCAGCAAAAGATTCCGTCCAACAATGGGGAAGCTCCGCCTGAGGAAGTGCAGCCCTTGGGCATTCATGGTGAATAGATAACAACTACACTTTTACAACTACTGCCGATTACTATGCTTAAATTTGTAACATTTTCTGGTGACTGGGTACTCAATTAATTTTACTTTGTATTTTAGAAGGCGAGGCGCGGAGGAGAGGCGAGGGGAGGAGGAGAGGCGAGGGGAGGAGGAGAGGCGAGGGGAGGAGGAGAGGCGAGGGGAGGAGGAGAGGCGAGAGGGAGAGAGGGGATTCCCCAGAGATAGAGAGTAAGCANCGAGGGGAGGAGGAGAGGCGAGGGGAGGAGGAGAGGCGAGGGGAGGAGGAGAGGCGAGAGGGAGAGAGGGGATTCCCCAGAGATAGAGAGTAAGCAAAACTGACTGTTTATCATCATGTAAAACATTTTAAATTGGTTAATCTATATTGCGGAAAATAAGGAACTTGATTTTAACTTTTTTTTATAGTTTTAGAGGAACCTGAAGGAGGAGAACCTGCAAATGGTAAGTAAAGCTGAAGCATATTATAATTTCCTAATCCTTACTCATTTCCCATTATATAAGCCCTGACTAATGTTTTCAAAACAGATTCATATCATCATTATTTATTTATTTATTTATGATTGCTTATGTTGCTTTTTGTTTTTAATTTCCTAGCGTCTGCTCTTATTCCCATAAGAAAGCGTCGACACCACGGCCGTTGTCTTGATAACGTCATTTTGGAATCGAGCGGTAGCGAAGAAGACGTCCCCCCTGATCCCACTGTTTATATGGAAGTAGAAGGGAAGAAGGCGCTCCGAATCAGTTGGGCTAACCCACAGCTGCTCAAAAACATGACCGATAAGGACAGGGAGGGGTTCATCTTCATACCTTAAAAGTGTTGAAGGTTTGTAAAACTTAATGCATGCCTACTAATTTTGTCTAGCTGTTGTTGGAACTAAATAAATCTATACAGACAAACCACATGATGATGTTTAAACCACTTATTATTATTATTGATTATGTTGTATGTTGTCTTAAATGTAGCGTATTCTCTATTTCTGTAACTTCAAAAGAGCACACAAGGTTGTGGTGATGAATTCCCATGAAAACATAAACATTTCTATAAGAGTTTTAGTATTCCTGTAGTTGCGGTGCTACGAACGAAAACAATTTTTTAAAGGGAACCTTCTCGGGCTTTTTTGTGATATTGCTTAATCAGGAGTATCAAATCAGGAGCTGTGTCGTTTTACTCAAAACATAAATTGCCTTCCATTTTATGTAGAGAAAAATGAGTAGTCATAACATTTTGTATCGGTTTATAATTTAAGATAGGTTTTCTGTTTTGCTGTTATGCAATTATGTGGAATATAGTTTTAAGTTGTAGGAGACCTACCTAAATTATTTACTTCTTCGGAGGTGCAGTTTGAAACAAAAAAAATCACAGTTATTAATTATGAATTGGCCGTCTCAGCTTTCGTTCATGCATGCAAATAGGATCCAACTGGCTACTATCCAGAGTGTTAATTTTGTTTATAGTATTTACAATAAGTTAACTTGTTATTGTGCTTAATTAACTAGCGTGCTACTACTACCAAAATTAATGATAAGGTTGTCTATAAACGATTTACATAACTGATGAATCTGAGGTGACATAAAATAAATCATCGGCTAGACCAATCAACTACGACTAGCATTTATTTTTAGTTAGTTTTTAAATACTTTTTATTACTACATAGCTTCACGCGAAATATCATATTATACTAGATAAGTTAAGTAATAACTATGCAATCACATCACAGTCTACTACATTTTACCATACTTGCAACTTGAAGGTCTTTGAATTTTTCTAATAGGTTCGTCCAAATAAATTAAACAATTTTTGTCAGCATCCGTTCCAAAACAAACTTAGAATATGTTCTAGGCTCCCATTGACAAACCTTTCTGCACTTACAATTTAATTTTAAACAATGATTTTTAGTCTTTCCCAAAGAGTACGAGACTAGATGAATTAGGAAAGTAAAAAACAATAGTAAGAACCATAACCTCGAATTGTTTACGCAAATAATGGCAAATTCTTTAACATTGTTGGAACACCTTAGGGCATTTTCAGTATAGCACATTTTTAGACTTAACCCTACCTCCATTATAGAAAATAAATGACAGTTCATTTCACTGGTATTAGCTGTAGAGGTA
>JAANSN010006292.1:0-10784 GCA_036850665.1 Dicranocentrus wangi
AGCTGTAAATTAATGTTGCTATTGCTGATTATAAATTCACAAAACTTAATAAAAGTCTGTAGAAAATTGTAGAAAGCATAATGCTATTAATTGTAATTTTGTTTTTTATTAATAATATTTTTCATTAGCATCTTAAAATATTGAACCAGGCTAAAAACATATGGATAATGAATTGACATAATTCAATTATTTTTTGTTCACAAGCTAGACATATATTTTGGACCTTTGTCTAAAAAGGATGAAAACATTCTCAAAAGTACAATGTCAGATATTTTTGTCATGTCAATTTTCAATAACATTTTTGGTAGCCGCATCCGCCCCGTGTCCTGTTACTAAAAGTATGTTTAGCCAAAAACATTGTTGGTTAAACTTTTATTACGGATGAAAATCAGACGAAATACCAACAACCAGACAAAATCCCAAATGCTTTGTTCCGAAAGAGGATATTCTTAAAAAAATCGTGTTTTTGATAAACATACAAAATCCTAAGGGATTTATTTTGTCCAACCAAAGTTATCAAAATACCATACTGCCAATTTAATAGAATTATAATTTAATTTTTAACAATAGCCTTAGCCTTAAATGTATACCTATTTATTTCGACGGATAACATAGCTTGCAAGTCTGCTGCCTCATGCGAAAAATGACTAAAACAAAAGCATAACTCATCCTGTAAACAATTACTTGTTGGTTTGCTTCGAACATATAGTTAAGTTGAGTTATATCGCTGCATGGAGTACCTCTGAAACGACATGTTATGTCCTGCAACTAAATGTTTTTGGTCACTTATCAAGAAGCCTACAGGCATCGGGATTGTGGTCATACTTATTTAAAGAGCCACAGAGTGTCTTTCATAAACGTAGGTCAAGGCTTTTAAACTAATTTGTACAGAAACGTATGAAATTATTGAAACACATTGCTGGCGTTTGCATTTCCCGTTGGGATTTGTATTTTAGAATGTGTCATGAAGCCATTGCAAAACTCCACACATATATTGTTCATGTTTCCTATAAATTCAGGGTTTTTTTTAGCGAATCAATAATACTTCAGGTACACAACTCCGAAAAAATCATAAACCTTCAGGTAAAACCGAACACGAATTGGCGTAAAAAAACTTTTGCATGTATTTTAAAAATCCAACTCAAACTTATACTTAACGTGTACGTAATCCAAACTTACCCTACAATCCCACAATTCTGGCTTATTTTTTGCATGCCAAGCTTTGAGAACAAGAAAAAATATCAAACCCTCAAAATATTGATTACACTACGTAGAAAAACAATTACGCCTTTCTTCTAGAAACTCCTCCAGTCATTTTGGTATTTTCCTCGTGAAACCATTATTTTTCAAGTCATCATCTCCATCATGCTAAGCTCCCGATACTACAAGATAATTGGCTGGCACACGACCTGGGGAAACTGGACCTGTGGCAACCCCTTCAAATGGGATCCCTGCGGAAAGCGTCTCACCGTTGGCAAATATGAGCACAAAAGATTCACCATCACGTACCTCCAGCTTATTGTCTATTTCCTCTTTCTGCTCGTGCAAACCCTCCGACTCAAGAGCCAAGGGAAGAACAACACTTTTGAATTCTACTTCACCTTTCTCCTCTCAATCTGCATGGTATTCAATGTCATCGTGGGGTACCCGACGGTGCGACACCCGCGCTCCGTCGGCAACATCGTCACTGCCTATTTTATCTCCTCTCAATCTGCATGGTATTCAATGTCATCGTGGGCTACCCGACGGTGCGACACCCGCGCTCCGTCGGCAACATCGTCACTGCCTATTTTCACTTCACGGAAGAAATTCGCCGTAAGTGTCTTTAAATTTCAAGGTCACTTGTTTCTCCCCGCAAAAATAGCAGCTACGCTACAGCCATTTCCTTTCATTTCAGGACTGTACATGCCGTCCTACGAGCCCGACCAGAATCTCATCAACTGGCTCTTCGACGCAATCGTACTCTGGCTTGGAATAGCCTTTCCAATTGGAGGATTCCTCGTTTTCTGTCACTACCTGTTTTTTCCACGGTGGGCATGCTACTGGACGCACTTTGCACCCGATGAATATTTCTGGGTTGCCTACGTCATCCATGGAGCCTTGTGCTTTTGCGTTTCTCAAATGATCTGGGCCATCTTCCTCAACATTTCCGATATTACCTTGACGGTTAGCAAGCTCTGGTGGGAGTTGGCCATCGAGTACACCATCTCTCGGGTCCCATCTAGGTGGCAGCGGTCCTCCCCCGCCTTCCGGGAGTACCCAGGGATATTCGTCAAATACAGGGAATTCGAGTTGCTCCACAATCAGTATCGGGATATCGTGTGTGCCATCCTGTTGCCCTTTCTCCATGCCGTGAATTTATTGGCTGTGTTTTGCATATGTAAGAAAAAAGATGACAAGGAAGATATTATAGTTATTATATTTATTTATTATATTTATTTATTTATTATAGTCTCGCTCGTGAAGTACAACGAGATCCTCAACCTGTCCAATATTGGGATTTTGTTGATTTGGGCGGTGGGAGTCATTGTTTCGGCCATTGTCGTGCTGACCTTCTGCGCACACTTGAATGTCAAGGCGGGGAAAATATTGAAGGGGCTCAAGGGCCACGAGTGGGAGTCCAAGGCAAGGAAAAAAGAGGTAGCCAAATTTGTCAAGTCTTGCAGACCCATGAGTTTGGGATACAAGAAGGTTTTTGTCGTGAAGAAGGCGAGTGTGCTGATTTACTTGCAAAACCTGATTCGACATACATTCCGGGCTTTAGTCGCAAGCAGGAAGCATTAGGCAGTGTGCAAAGAAGTGGCATTAATTTGGCTTGAAGGTCATGTTTTTCGTCCGCTTTGGACATTCACGGGGCAACCGAATACATAATATTTATTGGTTAGGCAGTAACATATTATTTTGATTGTTCTAATAAGCCGTAAAATAGACATTGACAGGGCTCCAGTGTGCAATTTCCGGTCAGTATTTCTATGTGCTATTTAATAAGTAGCAAGTGGCATATTTAATTGGAGCAAGTGTAAACCTCCACACCCCACCAATCTCCACGTCCCCGCTTACATTAACTTTAACGCTACTCCACTGCAGAATATTGCTTTTGAACTTTGAAAGTGAGTTTAGAAATAGGCCAAATTCCATATTCGTCTGATTCTCTAATGATCCTGTTAACTAGTTATTACTCGTATGTTCACAACATAATGAAATTTCGGTTGTAAGTCATATAAGATACTAAAAATCAAAACACATAATTTTTGCAACTATCAACACTCATAAGCACATTTGAACTTTCATTATTAAAGTAGAAATTGGTCAAAATCAAAGACGAATATTCACCTCATCGTGAGTATGAAATGGAACAGTATAATATACAGACTGACATGAGTGGAGGCTTCAATTTCTTGACAAATTCCTAATTTTCTCTTTGGCCCATTTCAAACAAGGATTACCCTTCAATTAAAAAATATAAACCCGTTTATAACCAAGTTTTAAAAACAATTACGCTATGACGCGATTAAATATACGATCGTATGATTTTTTGTTAAAAAATTTTGTCATGGGGAATATGAAGTAGAATTTTAAAAAATACATATATATATGATACATTCTTAAATCAACGGAAATAACTTCAGTTCTTAATTTGTATGTTTTCGAGTTTTGTAATATTCCATAGACAATTAATGTTCTTAAGGAGATCAGCATTCCTCGGAAGCTTTGCGACGAGGTCAAACATTCGACTTCCGGTCCTTCTCAAATCGTCGTGGCACTGTTTTTGAACACAATCATCATACATGCATGACTTGTATTCGCTCCACAAATCCCTCTGGATGAACGTCATCGTAGAATTGTACACCATTTTAACCTTATGCATAAGTAGACCATTAAAAACATCTTCCATTGCCAAATATTTTACTTCGGGACTAACAGCGTACATTGTTTTGAGAACATCTACCGTCATCCCGTGAAAAGCACCTGGAATCACATAATATTCACAATTGCATTAAATAAATCGAACTGGATTTTGAAATATTTGAAAAAATTATACAGTTTTTTTATACCACAACAATAGTCCGGATAAGAGGATAGGGGATATTCCTCTAACGAAACGTAATACTTTGAATTAACATTCCTATTCGGGGAAGGATTCTTCACAGTGATGCAGTGCATATTAGCCCCAGTAGCCCCTTGATCCAAGTCCTCCCCCCTCAGCTTCAACAGGCGTGGAACGTCAATGAAATAGTCGTCATCGGTTTTAACGACAAAATCCGCCGTGGGGCAATAATCCAATATCCACTTGTAGCCCATCAGCGTTTTGTAAGTTAAATTTCTATAGGAATCAATAAAATTTCCCTGAACGATATCGCCATGACGGAGGTGCTCCTCAGAAATAAGTTGGTTCTCCTTGAGGACCTTCTCCACACTCAGGTTCCTCTTGGGGTCGTTCATTCCCAATAGGAATATCAAGGTGAACAGACCACTTGTCGAAGGCTTTGAGGGAGCCCCAAGTCTCCCGAATTGCATTTCTCTGACCAGTATACTCTCGTCCGGAGAGGATCAGGAATACAATTTTTCTGGAGGAGGTATCCCGTGAACAAATGTTTTTATTGTTTCTGACCCACTTAAAATTGGTTAGGTCGTGGAGTCCCTGGATGTGTGGGGGATTAATGGGAGGAAAGGGTGTGCAAAAAGGTGAACAGTCAAAATACATTTCTGAAAAATGGAGCAAACTGTATATGAGCAGTAGTAATATTATGATTACGCCACTCGTTGTACGAGAAATAAAAGATATTTTTAGTTTCATTGTGTTCTTCGCATATAAATGACCTGCCTCAAACGTTCACCTCTCAAAAGGACACTGCCTCACAAATTGAAAATTAACGTTGAATTTTGTACATAACATGAACAACATGTAGCGACATGAAAGTAATAAGCTACTTATTTGATTTTTACTAAAATATAGGTTTTATTTTATTACACAAACTTTCACATTTCCTCTTTCTAAATAAATAATTTTAGTAATGTCAACTTCTCCTTTCGCACCCCTGACTCTCAAAAATGAAAAAAAAAACTTTGCTCTTCACGCTTGTGTATAAGTGAATATTACTCACTCACGTATTGCGAGTGTCAGCTAGAGAAAAAGTTGTGAAAGGGCAGACTAATGTGTGTGTGTAATCTCTCAATTTTGAAAAAAAATATCATTTCATGTGCATGCAATACAACTCGTAAATTTGTTTCCTCATTGCTACGATAGCCGGACGTAGTACGAATATGTGCCGAATCAGCTCTTGTTTGCGAAGCAATATATATTTAAAGAAATGCTTTTATTTCGGTTAACGAAAATAAAATATAATGGCAATAGGCGAATAAAACATTAGCGAAAATTATGCTCGGTTTCCAGCGTTCACTTTTGTGTCAGCCTGCGTAATATTCCACAAACATTTCATATTTTTCTTGAAATCCGCATCCCTCTGGATTTTTGCAATAGTGCCAAAATTTCGCCATCCATCCGATCTCGACCCTGTGCAATGCATTTTCAAACAGCTACCAAACATGCATGGCTGATACTCGCTCCACATGTTTCTCCGGATGATGTTGAGTGTCCCATTGGCCTCCATTTTAGCTTTTTCCAACATCATCCCAGTAAATACATCTTCAATTGGTAAATATTTTACTTTGCGATGGACATAATACAGTTTTTCAACAAGGTCCGCCGTCATTCCGACCATGGCACCTGCAATTTATAACTTATCAGTTGAAACTGGCTCCATTTCAACGGCATCATTTTTAGTGAAAATAATGTTTTTATAAAAATAAAACTACCGAAGCAGTAGTCTGGATATTTGGGAAACGGATATTCCTCCTCGGAAACGTACCACTTTGAGTCAACAACCCTATCCGGGGCGTGGTCCTTGATCATGATGCAGTGAATATTGGCCCCACTATCCCCCAGACTCAAGTCCTCCTCCCTCAACTTCAGCAACCGAGGAATGTCAACAAAGGAGTCGTCATCGGTTTTCACTATGAAATCTGCGCTGGGACAATAATCCAGTATCCATTTGTAGCCCATGAGTGTTTTGTACGTTAGATTTCTATAGGAGTCCACAAAACTTCCTTGGATGATGTCTCCAAAGAGGAGATACTCCATGTCAATCAGTCGGGTCTCGTTCTGAGTCTCATCCCAGTTCCTCTGTCCATCGCTCAGCCCCAAAAGAAATACCAAGCGCACAGTCCAGTCGCCGTGGGCCCTGATTGAACCCCACGTCTCTCGAATCACGTTTCGGTGGGAGGTATGCTCTCTTCCAGACGGAATTAGAAAAACAATCTGTTTCGAACGAGAGATATCATCCCTGGTGCAAACGGATTTGTTGAGGGCCATCCACCGAAAACTGGGCAGGTGATGGAGCTGATGTAAATGTCGTGAATGGGGTACCACGATTGAGGACTGATGTCGGATTGTAAAGTACCTGCTCACTGATGATGAAAGAAACCAGGTTAAATTGGCTACTAGAATGAACACTACTAGTGCTATACACGTGAGACGAATAATAAACGGGATTTGCTTGTCATTCATGATGGTGGATCATTGGTCTTTGAAAATGCTAATGAATGAATTGTGCGGTTCAAACACAACAGCAATCAACCTATGAAAACTCTCAAAGTAAATGAAAGTGAGCTACATGACAGTTATTGACAGTCTGTTAAGGGGATCCAAACTCCACGGAAACACTTTTTTTTAAAGAAATTAGTTTCAAAGCGAAGATTTATTTCGTAATATACATACCTATTTGCATATTGACATAATAAACGTGGTTCAGGTGAGTGGAGCAAAACTATCCGTGGCATATGTACAAAAACACTGCGAACTCGGCCCGTTTTTGTTTAATCAGATGCATGCATTTCGTGGGTGTGTATACACACATTCACGCATTATATTTGCATGACATAAAATAGGGCATTGGGTGGCATGCTGCCTAGTAATATACGAGGATAATAAAAACCATAAAACGCTGATAAAACGAGGTCGCCACTCGCGTTTTTAGCGGCTGGCATCTGAGTTGACTAAAATGTCACCACTAAGCAAATATATTCTTTAGCAAAATAGGATGATTTTGGAATTTGACAAGCTCCGTGAGTTGCTCAAATAATTACAACGAATAGACAGAGCTTTTTAACAAGTCAATGAACTCAACTCATGAAAAAAGTCATCATTCCAGTCTTCAAAAGTTAGGTTCCCGTATCCCAAGGTTTATGTGACATACACAAATTATGAAAGAACTGTAGAAGTAACTGATTTCTCGTTCCACTGGCGACATAAGTCAAGTAAAGTCCATGATCGCCGGGGCAAAATGAGAGATCTGATAATGATGACGCCTGGACGCCACCCGTTTCATAATTATGATAGAAGATTTGTGACTCATCAGATTTTGACTGAATTTTAATTTTTGGCGAATGATTCTGCTCAAATTAATGGAATGCGTCATTATATTTTTTCATTAAAACCTTGTCATTGCTACATGTAAAAAATATTGACACTTACAACAATAAAAATGACTTCTGCATTGAAGGTTTCAGAACTTCATAATATTTCGTGACATTCCACAAGCAATTCATATTGTCCCGGAGATGCTCATCCCTTGGGATTTTTGCAACAACGCCAAAGTTTCGAATCCCCTCCCATCCTCTCCCCTCCCTGCAATGCTCAACACATTTGCCCCACATACAGGAGCGGTATTCACTCCACATGTTTCGCTGGACAATTTGTAGGTTTCCGTTGGCCTCTTTTTTGGCCCTATCCATGAGCAGTCCAGTAAATACGTCCTCCATCGACAAATACTGTACTTGCCGGTTGACAGTGTACAATTTTTGCATTAGGGTCACTGTCATCCCGTACATGATTCCTGAAAACAACATATTTTCGACGTTATCTAAATCCCCGTTTTGCTGGATGGATAATTGATTTGGTTGGTTTTCTTTCTTAGATTTGTTTACCAGAGCAGTATGGGGGGAAACTGGAATTAGGATATTCTTCCTTCGGCACGTAATGCTTCGAGTTAGGATTTCTTAATGGGCGCGGGTTTGGCACAAGGACGCAGTGCATATTAGTCCCGTCTTTGCTCTCCAAGTCGTCCTCCCTTAGCATTAGTAATCGTGGCACGTCAATGAAGTGGTCATCGTCTGTCTTTACGACAAAATCTGCAGAGGGACAGTGGTCCAACACCCACTTGAATCCCATGAGCGTTTTGTATGTCAGATTCCTGTAGGAATCCACAAAATTCCCTTGGAGGATATCCCCGAATTGGAGATGTTCCTGGCGAATAAGTTGATCCTCTCGAGAAAACTCGTCCGGAGTCAAGTCCCTGTACGGGTCACTCAACCCCAGTAGGAATACCAAGCGAAGGGTCCAATTGCCATAAGGTCTCCTAACAGAGCCCCATGTGTCTCTAATGACAAGGCGGTCTGCCGTGTTCTCCCTTCCGGAAATGATTAGGAACACCAGCTTTCTGGAAGATGAGGGTTCACCCTCGCAAATTGACTGGTTATTTGTGAGCCACTGAAAGTTGGCCAGGTTGTGAAGTCCGGAGAGGGACCGCGGAGAACGGCGGGGGCGCGACAGGGATTGGGAAGATCCTCGTTGAAAGTAAGTGGTTGTTGAAAAATGTAATAAGGCTAAATTGTATATAAAGATTAGAACAATGACTGCAGTGGTAGTTTGGTAAGAAAAAATGTTTATGGTATTCATCGTGCTGTCACTTCCACCAAATTCGAAGAAATTGGGAACAGTATTTCTGTTATTGAAAATGGAAAAAAATAAACGTGAGAAGGACACCTTTTTATTACTAAAAAATATGGGACGAAATAAACCATAATAAAACCAACTTGCTAACACAAATTGTGCATGTCAACACAGCAGAGCTATAATACAAAAAAACGCAATAAAATCACGTACATGATTTGTTTGCTCAGATGGGGATTATGTGTAAGAAAATGATTCACGAGCACGAGGTTCCCTTTAAAGTTTAATATCCTGGATCACACCACGAATTGGCCTGCTTTAATTTACTAATACGTGAATTTTCGCAAACCTGACAGGATAAAATAACATAACTAATAACATAATATTAGAATAATTTCAAATGTTTCTAACTCGTCATCTAAAATGGTTGAATTGATTTTCCAGAATTTCGGCCACAGCCGCATTTTGCATGTCTCTCCAAAAGTGGAAGAAAGTTGGATATGATTTCATAAAGCATGCAATCCTGTGATGTTGTCCGTATTCCGTAAACATGTATTTTTCCACAAACGAAACGACAGAATAAGAAACAACTTGTAATTTTTATTCGCGACCAAAGCTTACGCATATTGGTAAATAAATATGGTTGATACATGTAATGTAAGAATATGTTATATCAAGAATTAACACTATTCATTCTGGGTTGTACGTTATTCTCAAATTTCGCTACATTCCATACGCAATTCATACTCCTACTGAAGTTCGCATCTTTTGGGATTTTTGCAAGAAGACCAAA
Source organism: Dicranocentrus wangi (assembly GCA_036850665.1). Classification (NCBI taxonomy): domain Eukaryota; kingdom Metazoa; phylum Arthropoda; class Collembola; order Entomobryomorpha; family Entomobryidae; genus Dicranocentrus; species Dicranocentrus wangi. The sequence goes on from JAANSN010006292.1 coordinate 9,525, forward strand.
ATTTCGGCTCCCGACCCATTCACCTTCCATGTTACAATGTTCTTCAACACAATAATCCCACATGCAAGTCTCATATTCACTCCAAATGTCTCTCTGGATAATTTCCAGCGTACCGTTTGCCTCCGTTTTAGCCCTATCCAACAACATTCCCGTGAACACGTCTTCCATTGACAAATATTTTACTTTGGAACTGACAGAGTACATCCTTTCTATAAGGTCAGTTGTCATTCCGTACATGACACCTGCATGAAACAAGAACGTCAGTCACATAATATTTATCCCATATTTGCCGAAAACTAATTTTTGGTGACATGCTTTTACCAGAACAGTGAGATGGAAATGTGGCATTAGGATATTCCTCCTTGGAAACATACCACTTGGAAAGGAAACGCCGATCTGGGGCTGGATTTGTCACAGTGATGCAGTGCATATTGGTTCCATCCTTTCGAGCCAAGTCCTCCTCCCTCAGCTTCAATAGCCGAGGGACATCTATGAAGTGGTCGTCGTCTGCCTTCACGACAAAATCCGCCGAGGGACAGTAGTCCACCACCCATTTGTAGCCCATGAGGGTTTTGTACGTAAGATTTCTGTAGGAATCTACAAAACTCCCTTGAACGATATCCCTGTGTTGAAGGTGTTCCTGAGTGATAAGTTGATCCTCCCTGCGAACACTTTCGGGAGGAAGGTTCTTCTTTGGATCATTTATTCCCAAGAGGAAAATCAAGTGAATGGTCCACTCTCCATGAGTCTTGAAGGAGCCCCAACTGTTCCTAATTGCATTTCGGTCCGACGTGTACTCCCTTCCGGAATGGATCAGGAAAATCAGTTTCTTCGAGAACGAGGGATCTCTGTCACAAATTGTCTCGGTGTTTGTTAGCCAGTGAAAATCGGCCAATTCATGCAGTCCGGGTATAACCTGCGGGGAACGGCGGTGGCGCCGGGTTGCATGGGAGGCATGTTCAAAATAAGTGGTCGTTGAAAAATATTGTAATGCTAAATTGTACAAAAAGACTACTACTATTATTCCAGTAGCTGTGGTACGAACGAATGTAGTTTTCATTGCTACAGTATTTATCTTGTGTAGTTATTACACAAATTGTGAAGGAGATTTGCAGTAATTGGTTTTATTTTGGGATCATTGCCCGATGGAAAAATGAAACCAAAGAAAAATGCGAAAAATATCATATATATATGCTGTATTTAATCAAGTGTGTACGGAAACACGTATATAACACCTGACACAAGTCAACAAAAAGCGAT
>JAANSN010006293.1:0-10784 GCA_036850665.1 Dicranocentrus wangi
AAATTTTTACACCATTAAAACCAGAATTAGATTCTCTACAAGATGTATATAATGGTTTGGCTTAACTGTCGATTCATGCAACTACCATCCCTCGTAAGAGTTAAGAAGGGATTTTTGGTATTCTGGAATTTTTTTGATAGGATGGCGAAGTCATTGATTCATTTACGCTCATAAGGGAGCATCACGAGCCGTACATGCTACAGACGACGCGGCCGACGGTATAAAAGCAGAAAGAGAGGTAAATTTTAAAGATTCACTTTGTCACCAATAATGTTGTTTTTTTGCAAGAGTTAATTAATAAATCAAAGTAGTGTCGTGTCGCTTATGTATCATCTCAGAGAAATCCCCCTTGTGATGATTCCCTCAAGCCCTTGATTTAATTGTTAGCTATCGTGAGGAGAATTGTAGGGGCATTTAATTTTTGTACCACATATTGGTGACCCATATTTTAATCCCAATCATTTCATTCCCAACGCAAAAGGGTTAAAAGGATTTAACTAATTATATATATATATAAGTAGGTATAGATGGCTTTCAATATAAGTAATGGAATATTATCTACTTATTTTTGTTAGATTTATTGGTTGGCCTAAAAGGTTTAGGTTTAGATTTATTAGCAAGATGAACTTGCATTTTTTGTCAATATTAAATCAATATTTGTCAATTTTGTCACCCTTTGTTTGAAATGCAAATGAAATACGAAATAATAATTTTCATAATACTTTTCATGTCAAAATAATAAACAGTTTCGAAATTTAGTCAACTGTCCAGTTAATTATGAGGAGCCATTTCCATGCATTTTATTTTCTACTTTGTTTCCCGTTTGTCGCTCAGGCTTGGAGGAAACCCTTTGCGCACAGAATTTAATAACAAGACTCAAAACCCAAATCATTTTGATAAAGAATAAATTAACTTTTAATTTGTAGCTTTGCCAAAGTACTTGTTAGTTTCAAATATTCACAAACGTAATAATAATTCCTCGGCGTTCCGGGACCCACCGTTTGGCACGTACGTGCCAATAATCCATTCCACAGGTCCACCACGCCCGCCACCGTCGGAGGCGGCCGCCATAGGTTGAACTTGTTGGGCCTGAAATGAAAATTGAAAAAAATAAAAATTACGATTTTGAACAATAATGTCTGCATAACTGATTTGACACTGATTACAAAAACTCTATGCTTACCTCGTTCCGGGTTGGAATCCCAGCTCGTCGTCGTCCTCGTCTACTACCCTCTCCTCCCTGTGGTTTTGGCGGAATGTAAACATAATTGACAACGTCCACCACGGTTTTCACTCTTTTGAATATCTTCCGGCAATTCGGACAGCGATTGGACCGCCGGACAAAAAAGTCCGGACCAACCGCTGTCTCATATTGTGCCCTCCGGTTGTACTTCACCATAGCGGAGAGGCAGGCCTTATGGAATAGGTGGGGGCAGCCGGGGGTCACCCCCGGACCCTCTATTGTGTCCAGGCAGATGGAGCATTGGGGTCCATCTACCTCAGCCATTTTTAGCCTCCTGAGATAGGCACACAAAAATCAAATGAGCAACCCCTTTAAATCAAAATCAAATATTATATTTATATATGTTTTTTAAATCCGAAGAAATCCTGTTCCAAATGCATATATATATGAGCACAAAAGCATTTATTATTCTACGACGTTGATTTTACAGGGATATTTGCTCAAGGTCAAATAGGCGATCACGCCATGCTTTATCACAATACGAAAAACATATTTATAATAATTCTTGGAAAAGTCGTCTTCAAGGTGAAGGTGAAATATAAAGCATCATGTAAGCATGAATGACGAGTTGAGAATTGGCATGGATAGTAAAACTCATGAATGCAAAATATGTAATAATTTGAATAATTTGTATGCCCAAATATTCCGTCGAAATTCAGTCATCCGCCTGGAGGAAACCCTTTGCGCAACCACACCACCACAGGCGAGTCTCAAAACCCAAATTTTGGAAAATAAAAGAGCATAACTTTTAGTTTGTAACTTTGCCAAAATAGGTTCAAACATTCAAAAATATTTTTAAAAAAAGTCTATAACATGTTTTTGATTTACTAGTAGAATCACTATACATATAAATATAATGTCATGCTACGCTATTGCATAATAATATGTAGTGCTGCGAAAATTCTTAAAATTAGATAACATTGCATTGGAAAGAGTACATGTTATGATACGTCAGCGTTAGCCCCCTTTGAGGAATCAGGCGATGCCAGCGTTTGAGATGGAACGAGAGCCAGAGATTTTGTGGGCTGTCGAGATATCCGCAGAACAATACCTTTTCCGCCAGCAGTAGTAGTGGAGGTTGAGTCTCCACCTTCAACAATGCAACACGTCCAGGATATGTCCTTCCTTTGAGGATCCTTGACCCGATCGGGATTACGATCTCGCTGGGATTGCCCTCCACCACCAGCACCAACATTATTGTTATACTCTGATAAGCTGCCAAGCTTCTCAATCCTCCACCTTATCTTCTTTCCGTTGGTTTCATTTTTTATTTTGATCATCTTACGCTTCTTCATGCGCGTCGGCTTCTCCACACCCGTCGGCACCTCCAGTATTCCGCTTGGCTCCTTGATAACCATCGGCTTGCTCATGGGGCCTGGAACTGGAATTCGCTGCGAGAATAAAACAAGTAATTGTAAGGTGACGAAAATAAAAACCTCAATTAGGTAAGTGAATTATTTTTTAAAAATATTAGTGAGGGGATCCTCACCACACAGATAGTGATAGTGCTTTAAGTTAAGTGTGTTATACCTACCTGGGGTTGATGATCAGAGGAGTTATTAGTGCCCCCATCCTTCTTGTCGACCCCATTTGCTCCATTGGACGTATTCTCTAGTCGATTGTCAGCAAACTTCCTCGGAGACTAGAAATCGCATTGGACATGCGCTGTCTGAGTAATTAAATGTAATTTTACCCTTGTTATGTTGTAAATTATTTATGCGCGTATTCTCACCACATGAAGTTTAAAATTGTCGTAGACTTCCTTCAGCTCATTCCGTTTATATTCCATTAGGCAAGTGAGGCCTAGCACGCTGGGATTTGACTCTGTTACAGAGCAGTCCATGCAAAGTACAACATTTTGGCCGTCCTTTACTCGGCTGAAGAGGATGTTGAATACCTCAACCTGAAACATTTTGATTGCGTTTTACAAAAACCATATACATATATTAACATTATATATATAAATTAGTCAAACAATATATTTTTTTAAATCAAACTTGACTCCTTGCTTTTCTTCTTCAAATCATTTTATTGATATATTACCTCGCACTCTGTGCAATAGTGTGCAGGCTCATTTGGTAGCCTTCCGTGAAATCTCACTGGAACGCCTCTCGAGCTGGCAAACGCGAGTGACTCAGAGCAGTGGTTCAGTGAGCTCCGGAGAGTTGATCTGAAATAAAGTGAAGATCTTTTAAGGTGGCCTACCTACTAGTATCAAATTAGGTCTTGATGAGCTATACTGAAAAATTCGTGAACGACCACGACTTACCTGATATTTTCAAGTAATTCCTCGCTAGCAATGCGATTTTCTCTAGCAAGATTCCACGAGAGGAGAACCATGGGGACGAGGCTTTTGAACTGCTGACCCTTGTTCCATTCGTATCGCTCCATCCCCAGTTGGTATTGGCGTCCTGTGAACGGACCAACATTCCAGGAGACGTTGTTGCAGCAGCCAATGGCCTGAACCCAATGAACGGTTCCACTGTTTACCCAAACCAAGTCTCCAGGTTCCTGAATGAAGCGATAGACCGGGATTCCAGCGGCTGCAACCTCTTCCAGATCGGGCCACCACGAGCCACTCAGGTAACGCACATTGTTCTTCTTCTTCTTCTTCTCGCAAAGGTCTCGAATGTCGCCCCAATAGTCGTTCGGAACTGCAAACCACTCACAGCCCCCGGGACCAATGTTGATGTTAATGGAGCATAAATTGTTATTTTCTTGATGCCCAGGAGTGCGACATCCGGCCACCTTCATGTATAGCTGGACGGTGTTCATTCCTAAGATGTTGTGCCCCACATGTGACAACATGTTCTTTTCCGGGGAGACCACGCGTGCAAAATCGGGCAGCTTTTGCAGCTCATTTAATTGCTCTTTCCACTTTTCCTGGTCGGACAGGTCTATATTGGTTCCAAACTTGATCATCATTTTCCTCCTTCTAGTGTTACCTCCACATGAAGCCTGATATTTCGCGTACTGGGCAATGGTTGTATCTCGACGTCGGCGAGAGGAGCACTTCCACCCCGTTTTGTCCTTATTTTCATTGGGAGACTGGAAAAACTGTTCCCGTTCTTCTACCGGGAAGTCGGGATTCTTGGCAGCCAACACGGTGGATGAAAACAAGCCCAGGTTTAGCTCCAGTGCAGCTCCAAGCCCTGACACGATGGAGATTGGGTGTCGAAGACAAAAGTCCTCGAGTTGCGGGCTATAAGCTTCATTCCTGTCTTGGACCCACATCCATGGCGTTCGAGGGTTTAGTTTGTCTTTCGTTGAATTCATCTGAAGAAATATTTTTAAAAAAATCTGGATTAATGCAGGTACACACACGTCAATCAATCAAATAAATTGCACATACCTTTGGGCGTTTTGGAGGTGTTGGTGGCGGTACTACATGCGGCTCAAGCAAAATGCTTCGAATTCCTACCTCTTCTTGGGAGCCGAGCCCTGCAGAACGACCCTTTAATTTCTTTGACGACATTCCTCCTATGCGAAACAGTGGGTACACTGTCAGAGAGAGAGAGAGGGAGGAAGTAGTCGTGAAAAGTGGTGACTGATTGTTAGGAAAAGGGGGATACGGATCCGCTGTGCCTTGTTGTCATGAAATATAATTGTTTCAATTTTTTAGTTTGTAGTTTGATGGAACATATGTATATTAGAAAACCGAAATGTGTGAAGTTGCCTCAGCCTCACGTACAAACAAGAAATCCCGTTCTTGTGCCTACTGTACTTGATATATTTAAATGCTTGTATATTTTGAATCGTATTTATATTTTGTAATTAAAAACCTATATTAAAATCGTCAGAAAAAATTTTGCGACGGACGATTTGGCTCAAATTTGGTATATAGATGTAGTTTGACACGTAAATTCGGAATCCGTCTATTAAGAAAGAGTACCCCCGCTTCAGTTTCGGGATAATCGCCAAAAACCGTAGTTATGCAAATTAGCTAATTTGCATATTTTCAAAATCATTTTTATGCATATGAGCTAAATTGCATAATTTTGGAAAATTTTGGAAGTTTCAGGTTTGCGGGAAGATTATGCGTCTGTTACACTCTCACTGATATATATAGCATAATATAGATGTGCAGCGGCGATACTAGGTTGGGGGTAGTATATATCTTTTAGGAGGAGTATTACATGAAGTGGGGTATGGTACATTATGCAGGGGTGTATTATTTGATGTGGGGATAGGGAATCTTATACTAGGGTATACTATATGAACTGTGGGTAGGTTAAGTTAGCTAGGGTTGCACTATACGTAGTAAGCATAAGGCAACGAACCTATAAGAACACTATTTGGGGTACCGGTCTACAATATTAAAGGGGGTACCCCATTTTCACTATAGACTCAACATTGGCCAATATCTCAGCCTACGTACTTATACTAGCTACATGAATTTGTTTTTCCGTGTGAATGGTTGCTACAAATGAGTGTATCGTTTGTTAAAGTCTGCGTACATTTCTGGCGGCAAGGTGTATAATTTAGGGGTATACTATTGAAATGAGGGTGGGGTGGGATATATGTGTACTACTTGAACTTGGACTTCAGCTGCTTGAATCCTTGGATGCGCTTAAGGGTTTGTGGGTTCGACATATTCAATTTGCAGCCAAATCGTATATGAGAAACTTATGACATTTTACATGGAGTTTGAATGGCGTATTGTGTACATTGCCACTATAAAGGAACCGCACCGCGGCACTTGTTTGTAGCATAATAATATGGTTATGAAGAATGAGCTTGCAAACTCTCTGAAACTGCAGCAAGAATAGTGGATTGTGGGATGTGAGTTCGGAGAACTATATCATAAAATAAAACTGGCTATTCAGAAGCGCAAAATCAGTAAAGCATGTCCAGTCCAAGGTATGAACCATTGTAATAATGGTTTATACTTTTGTTTGCATATGCGTTAATAATATTTTGCATGAATGCATCATGTTGTTCATTAGAAAATCGGTTAAAACTTGTCTGGTAGCGATGCAATGCTGAACTCGGGAGCCAACTTTAACCAATCATTTTTTGCCAAGTTTGTCTAATTGTAAGATTATTCAATGCTGAACTCGGTTTTACCGAAGTCAATTGTTTGTGAATTCGGATTTCTTTTAATTTTTAAATGCTGAACTCGGTTTGCATTACTGATTCAATTGCTTGTGAATTTAAGTTGATGCCAACTTTTTAATACTGAACTCGGTTTTACTGAAGTCAATTATTTGTGAATTCGAGTTTCTTATGGGTATAAAGAACTCAAACATTTGTAAATTTACTGTCACTCGCCAAACTCATGAGTCATCCTTCATCCAATGCTCAAACTGAGATAAGTTAAGAGCATTAGGCACGTCTACAAATAATTAAAGACTGCAAGTATTAAACAGAGTACATACGGCGTATGCGGCGTACAATATTCCCAAGCACAACATTACCTGCATCTAAAGCCCTTTTAACTTTCTTGAGGCAGACCCATTTAAGAAATTTTATGCCATCGGTTATAGTAGGCCAGGGACGGTTGTAACCGGGTAAAATATTATATTATATTTCATTATGAGTATAAGAGCCCTGCGCGATTCTACTGTCTTAAGTCGGTGTCTAAACAAGATTTGCTGAGGGATTTGCTGGCAACAACTAGGATAAGGTGTACCCGTGTTCCTGTCGGACGATGATGAGTTGATCGACTGGTTTGGTCAACATTCACAGGGTTTGTAAGGGGCTTAATGCTGAGTAGGTTGAGGTGTCTCTCTGTAAGATCGAGTCTTCTTCAGCTAATCAGCCATTTTTAAAAATCAACCTAAATACATTAAGATGAAGACTTAAAATTGGCGAAATTTCAGACACAATTTTAAGCGTCGTGTAATGTATAGTCAAATTTCGTGGCTGTGACCCGCATGGCTACGGGTCTGCGTACACCAGTGTCCAACTTTGAATATTTTAATGGGGAATATCTTAACATTGTGTATATTGCAACCATTGTTTGTTACCCTGATTTATTTTTTGCCAAAGGGGCTCGATCCTAGTCTTTCTATGAGTATTTTGAATTGATTAACCTAGACATACATTTCAGTTTTTTCACACTCCGTGAACTTCATGATATCACACAATCTCTATGATATTAACAACATGAATAGGCTAACCGAGTTCAGCATTTTAAAATTGGAAAGAATCTGAATTTCCAAAACGTGATTCCAGTAAGGCAAGTGAGTTCAGCATGGAATGAAAGCATGCATTCGTGTCGTGTAATTCCAAACAGCAATATTTGTGAATGAACAAATTATTTTACAATGATTGCTATTGAAATCGTGAACTGGTTTCTAGCTTGTACATTGCCAGACCCTTCTTGTTGACGGCATCATTTGACGGCATAGTCCCAAAATGCAGTCTCTTGCGCACAAGAACACAAACTGTATTCACGTTGGACAAACATTTTGTAGGAAGCGTGTTGCATGAAGCAGTGATAGCTTGCATATGAAAATTCCTCCCGTAAAATGGTGTCCACGTCTTACCAAAAATTCGTGTGTGAAATCCCTCCGTCATTTTAAAGCTTCTATTATTGCAAAGTTTGAATGTACAAATGTCCAGCATATTATGTAAGCAAACGTAAAATATGCAGGTTCATTAATCTCTTTTAATTTGCTTCTCTTAACTGAAGCCTCAAAAGAAGTTTAGAAGAGATAATGCATTAACATGGGAGTTTGTTGAAAACTCAGCAATTAAATGCAACATGTGGTTACACGTAGGACATGCTATAGTTTCAGCTTGCGTTCATATTGAAGAGGAGAAACCCCAACATAACACGAGCGTAGTGATATTTACACAATTCCGGGAATGGGAGTTTAAAATGGTGGCCTGATAATACCAGCGAATCAGAATTAAACATGTTAAATAAATAGAGCACGACTGGTGTGGCGTGTTAAAAATTACTCTTTGGTTTCAATTTAGATGGCCTTACTTACTTAATAATATTTTACGGCATTGTTTTGTGGAATTGCAATCTAATTCAAAACAATTAGATAGGCGTAAGATTGTTGTAGTCAGTTGGGGGTACATAAAAATAATCGTGTGGCACTGGATTGCAATCCTAAGAAAAAGTTTAATTTAAATATGTACAATAATCTGCTGAGCACAAGCAATGCTGAACTCGGATTTTTATGTTTAAATAAATCGATTGTGGTGACGACATTGCGCCAAAATTTTCAATGCTGGTCTCGTCTTTCCTGATTAAATTAATCAATTGTGGTCCATCATGAAAACTTCACAAACGTTTGACTTTAGCAAGACAAGCCGAGTTCAGTATTGAAATATTTGACACAAATTTGACATCACAAATAGTTGGGTTAAGTAAAACAACGCGTTTAGTATTGATTCGTTAATCTATCGGTCAACCGCAGTTAAATGTTTTGCAATTGCGAGTTCAGCATTGAAAAACTAATACGGACTCTAGCGGCTGTGGGTAGAATATATATGTTGTGGTACTTGGTCTGTACATTATATAGTTGCTATGCACCCCACGAGTTATATAGTATGTTATATAGACATTTACTTGTTTCTAAAGCCCTAAATGAGCAAAATACATAAATGTTATTTCACCTGTAACGATTAGAGTCGACAATCAAGCCATACTTTGCCCGACTTGAATCAGCTTGCGTTCATATTGAAGAAGAGTAACCCCAATATTGCACGTTGTGATGTCTGCAAACTTCTAAGAATTGAATCCGCAAATGGTGGCGTGATTGTTCCAGCCAATCAGAATTAAACATGCAGAGATAAGGTAAAGCTGGTGTGTGGTGTGGTGTGTTAAAAATTATTCTCTGATTGTAATGTAGATGGCCTGACTTGCTTATTTTGATTGAATTATCAAAATGTACTTAAAACTTACTGCGTTGATTTGAGATATTGCAAGCTAAGGATAAAAATGTGTAAAGCAAGGGTATTTCGACATAATCGTATGGCACTGATCGCTTTGCTAATTAAACGTTTCATTTGAATATGTACAATAATGTAATCTTTAATTTATATGGCTCAAAAGATTTGCTCCCTTCCCTGAACTGATACGATGTCCATCCCCAATTTGAGCAATATTTTCATGAGCATTTGACAAAATTAAAACAAACGCAACAAAAGTAACAATATACAGAATGCTTATTTCTACAAAATGTATAAGGTGCGAGGCTTCAAGGGGTGTCAATATTCTCTAATGCATCCGAAAAGTTGCTTCAAGAGTTGATCAACTCTAAAATAGTGAACAGTCTTTATGTATGCTGATATTGTTTATAATTGTAAATAAATTTGGAAGAGCATCTTCAATCATCACGAACGCTGACAAAACGCACGTTGAACGCGTTGTTTTACTTTACCCAACTATTTGCTTGTCAATGTAAAATTTGTGTCATATATTTCAACACTAAACTCGGCTTGTTTTATTGGAGTCTAACGTTTGTGAATTCAATTGATTGATTTAAACAAGACAAGCGGAGTTCAGCATTGAAAACTCTGACACCATCTTGCTACCACAATTTACTGATTTAAGCCAGAAAGATGGCACCAGGATAGAAGAGGTTGGCGCAATGTCGTCACCACAATTGATTGATTTAAACCTTAAAATCCAGGTTCAGCATTGCTGTTAGTAATATTATTGTGCACTCCTTTTAGGCCAAGTGTATCACATAGAATTGTTTGTTAACAAAGTTTGGATTTGCTCATAACCATGACATAAATATATGGACAAAAGGCTGAAATCCAGAAGAGCTTCGTATGAGAGACTGTCAAATTACAAAATAATGAACGCCTTACTGACCATGCCGGGTTGGTGTGGCTTAGGTGAANTAATGAACGCCTTACTGACCATGCCGGGTTGGTGTGGCTTAGGTGAAAGGATACTATCGCATAGTGTACTGCGAAACTTTCCCTAAAACCCACCATGGTGAGTGTGGCGTTCATAATTTTGTAATTCAACAGTCAATCAATCAATAAATCGTGGTGGAAAACTGGCAGTTTTCAATGCTGAACTTTGCTTGTTTAAAAGTTTAGTAAAGGCAATTGATGCTGAACTCGACTTTTTGAAATAAATCCAATTTTAGGGCAAATGTGTGGCAAAATCAACAATACTTAGCCTGGTTTTTTATACTTAAGTAATTTACTTCCTAACTCCTATTATAGCCAGCCTTCTCTATGCTGAACTCGGTTGGACGTGTTTAATGTTTAAATCTACTTTATAAAGTGTGGCAAATTTATATGAATCTTTTCCATGCTGAACTTGCTTTGATGTGTTTAAATCTACTTTATATGGTGGCAAATTTGTGTCAGTCTTTCCATGCTAAATACATGGTGATATGTGCAGTACAAGATTCTGGCATTGTGATTACCACATTGTGACCTGATCGTCCCAGCGAATCAACCTGTACAACATGTAATCAGCTTGTGAAAATCCCCGTATTTACCTTCTGTTCCTCCATTCACCCTTATTGAACAAACCCGCATAATCACCTCTATAAAGTCAGCAGAGTAACCCCAACAAACCCTGCAGAACAACCATAACAAATCCTGTAGAACAATC
>JAANSN010006294.1:0-10781 GCA_036850665.1 Dicranocentrus wangi
CGGTCAACATTAGCATCAACTTCTTGCGGAGGGACATTGGGACTCCGCTTCTCTATTTGCTTGTGCTGCTGAACCAGCTTTTGGAGAGGGTGCGAGCGAGAGCATTTTACGCACAGTCCCAATCCCAATCCCAATGTCGTCGTAGGGAATGATGATGCGAGCGACAAGATTATTATGGCCAGAGTTGTGGTGTTGTGGGTACTGGGATTTTGGGATGCTTCAATGCGGTACAATGTTAAAGGGTATGCTATACCAAGTTGTTACAACTTTTGATGCGAAAAAGTGTCTCATCTCAACTCAACAAGGGATGAAAAATGGTTTGAAAAGTTTGTTGCTCATATCCAGTCGCCAGTCCTTCCTTTTAAGTGTCGTATTGTGTCATTTAAAGTGGACACGCTCAAAAGCATAAATCAGTCATTAAAAGGAAGAGGAAATGGATGGATACATTTATGGATTGTATTGCTTGAAATTAAAAGTTATACGACGGTATAAGTTAGCGTGGGAAGTGGATGGGATGGTGCGATTGGGTGACAGTCTCATTTATTAATGAATTTAGTCTGTTTTCATATTTATTGGGTCTGTTTTTTTAAAAATCAATTTTGACTTTTCCAACATCCCCAGATCCCCACAGCCCACAACACATACTCTATTTTAATGCTGTCAAAATATTGCTATTAATCCGGGTGATTGTAGGATGGAAATGAGTNTGTTCTTAATCCGGGTGATTGTAGGATGGAAATGAGTGATGAGGATGACTGTAAAACGATGGCTGTGATGAGGTTTGAAACATTATGCAAATTACAAAATGCCTTGTCATACTCCTCCTGGGTTGTAATACCAATGCTGCTGCACAGAACGTTAGCAAATGATATTAATAAAGCAAGTCATGGTGTTTCTCTCTACCTCATAGTTACTCTGTCTATAAAGTAAAACAGCACAAAATCTTTGTGTTAGAACGTTCTTTTATCTTCAGTCTAACGTTTCATCTACCGTCTTAACGTCCGAGTAATTGCCTTTCAAAATTAACATAGGTATCAACTTCGCAGTGTATACGGCTATAGTTGGTTATATATAATGGTCCATGCCCGAAACGCCGTAAGAAAGAACAGCCTGACACGTTTGTATTTTGTAATGAAAAGATAATTTCTTAATGTTCTGCGACTATCTGAACAGGAAATAATGCTAAACCCAGTCATATATGCAGGCAGAGACCACAGTTTACATGCAAATGTTGCCCCAATCCCAATCCCTCTTGTCATATTCTTCTGTATATGGTTCACAATGATGATCTGATCATATTCTCGGAGTCCAAATATGTAAGGATGCATTTTAAAAATTCAAATGTTCCATTTATGTATATTCTTCGCCAAATGCGATACACTCCGCACTCCAAACTCGACATAACTTATACTCCAACCGCATGTATGCTAACATTGACCACAACACTCACACATATTAGGTATGTTTATTGCAATTTGCAGCGAGCGAGCATGCGTGAACTGATGCAAATATCATATTCATCATAACATTCATAACTATAACATAACCATAATACAACACAACATCAGATCATGTAAACAAAATATCGTGAAGGAAGGGAAGAGAAGAGATACGTCCGCGTTCCGGCTCCGCTCCGGTAGTATGTGTTTTACGGGAAAAAGCAAATTGTCACGGAAATACTTGTCCACACTACGCTACATAGAAAAAATTATTGTGAATTTTGTGAAATGGCATCCACTAGAAGTTAAAGTTAAAGGGTAAGTAAGTACAACTTACGAAAAGGCTAGCTAGTAAAACCTCATAATTGTCGAGTTGTTTGTTAATGTCATAAATTACGAAACTATTTACAGGCAAGTCTGTAGTCCGGTTCCCGTCGTCTGCCTCTCGTCAATCACTCTACTTTTCATTCATTTCCTCTCGCTCGCTCGCTGCATTGAAGGAGAAAATTAAACAGTTCAAAAAATTGGAAGTTTTGAATTAACAACACGCACTCTTGTTTTTGAAAGTTGTTGTTCCTGTTCTAGTCTAGTTAGTGATTGTCATTTATTAGTCTCGGAAACTTTTATTTAGCTAAACTCACAACATCTATATACTCGGATTTTGATCTGTAGGTTTATTTATTTACCTATTTACTTTACTACGAATTTCATTTTAACGGTCACTCTAAGGGAGGAATGTCCAAAATGGTAGGTTAAAAAAATGTGTAAGTTACATCCTATGGCTTTAATTTGAAGCTAATTCTTAATCTGTACTTTTTATTATTATTTTTTTATATCAGAGTCAAAACAAGGAGGAGAAAGCCGGTGGAACCAGTGCCAATGCCAATAAGACGACTATTGAGACAGTAGGACCAGCTCACCCACCGACGGACCCTGAGTCAACGAGGTGGATGCTCTTCTTCGGCACTACACCAATCAAGGAGGACGAGAAGCCCACAGACTCCAAAATTATCGTGAGGTCCAGTGTCATCATTCCCGACTTGTTCGAACCGGTGAACTCGAAGGATGTAGGAGGAACTGGAGGAAAAGGCCGGGGTCGAGGTCGACCGACATAAGCAGGAGTAAAGAAATAGTTTTTACCTCGTAATAGCAGTGTCGTGAGGTCATGTCGTGTAATGTTAACAGTTAGTAGTAATAGTTAACAGTTAACAGGAGTTAGTATTATATAGTAATTAGTAATGCTCTCATACAGCAGTGCCAGCTGGTCGATTAATTTGAGGCATCTATAAGAGGATTTTCATATATTTTGAAATATATTCCAATTAGACAGGCCAATAAAGATTTTTTTTGGGAAAATGGAAAAAACTGAAATTGAAGTTTTTATTCCTTTCCATAACCTAATTATTGTAAGTTTTAGAAAGTAATCTACATTGTCTACCAAAAATGTAAGCATTCAAACTTAGAGTTAGTTAGAAAATACATGACGTGCACGATAGGCAATAAATGATGCGAAAGAGCTAGAATATGCTATGTATATATGGCAAGTTCAGTCAGTCAGGGATTTTATGTCAAGTGCGGTGTGGTGGGTGAATGAATAATAATATCATGTCTGTGGAAGTTTTATAACACATGAGTCATGTTCATGTTGTTTCATGGTGGCATACAGCATATATACCACAAAATATAAGAGAGATGTGAAAAGTTGCATTTGATTATCTCCGAAATGAGTCAATAGAAACGGAACTATTAAGTCTTTTTTTCCTAGGAACACACTCAGTCATTCCGTTAGGTTAGCCTTGAAGTGAGGGTTTGTGGCTATGAAACTTCATGGAATAATGCCAAAGGGCGAGCTCGCAACTCTCGACCGCTTTATCTGGGTTATAAAACTAAAGAGAATAGTTCGCCTGCGATGATGAGAATGAGATAGGAGACCAGTGTGATTGTTCCACATATGCATGCATGTACTCTGCTCTGGCGTTACCAATATAAATCATTCCGGGACATGGGGTACTGGTAATTTTAATACACTATACCAGTAAGCCAAAAAAAAAAGAAAAGAAAAAAAAGTAGGAATGTATGTAGGTATATAAAGTCCGGATGGACGGGCACCGGACGAACCCTCATCATGAAACCATCAACCACCCTCTCATTAAATCAAGATGAACACAACAATATTTAGTAAAAGCCTGTGTACACACAAAATCCATCTACTTCCCACTCACAAAATGTAATTCTCTCATTGTCCATGTATCACATCAAACGTGGAATAGTATATTTACTTTCACTACTTCACTATACGCCTGATTATTATCATTTTCTATTTGTCTCCTGCTCTCTTTTAAATCTTTGTTTGTTCGACAGCTTAAGCTCAAAAAGCTTGAAAGAGGAGGGTATTGTCCACGAAGGAGGAGGGACGCATATGGAATTCTACTAGCCCACGATCTCCATGAGATGTATGCTCATCGGAGAAGAGCCGAGGGGTAATGCTAATACCGCTATTCACATATGTTCACCAAGAGAGAGAGAGAGAGAGATGAGGTTATTTTCCTCTCTGGTCCACTTGCTCTCCTTTTCATTTTCTTGGCAGGGGAGGAGGATAGCGACCAGTCAGGTTTTCCCCGACTCAACAAAGCTCATCGCAATTAGAATTAAACTATAATCAAGGCATAAGTAAAAGCGGATTTTCTATACGGAACTAAACACACAACTCTGGAAACCCCTCAAAAGCTCCACGAGCAGAGACGGCTGCTTTTTACCGTTCGGGGAATTCTATAAAGGAAAATTTTTAGAAAGTTGATGAAATGAGCGGGGAACAAAGGTGGTGGCAGGATGTGAGTTACACACAAGGGAAGCGACTATGAATGTTCTCCTGTCGCTTTTTCACTAAAATTTATTTTTTTGTCTAAACGTTGCTTGTGTAAAACTGAGCGCTATAAAGTTACATCGCCGAAGCATGAAAGTGAAAGCGGAGAGGTATAAACGGGAAATCTTTAAACTGCATTTGTATATCATGAGTGAGTGGAGTGAGTGGTGGGTTATTTCGTTTCTTGTAGGTACGACGTGTGTACCGTACCCTTTCTCGGAATTGACTTTGTCAAAGTACACAGTAAAAAGCATAAAAGCCCACTTATACACATCAAGGATTCCAATAAAGTCTCATTATTTTCCACTAAATTGGATGGAGTGGAGTTGAGAGACTTTTGTGTGAGGGAAACGGGAAACTTTGAATGGTTTCATGAAATTTCGGAATGCAATGCAATATATTGGGGGAAAGCGTGTTTCGTGTTTCCATCCGAGTCAAAGAAAAGAACCTGCCAGCCAAACCCACTTTCCTCTCTATTTCTCTTTTCAAGGAGGATGGCAGAAAATCACAAGAAACAAAAGAAATTCTTAGCTCTACCGCTTCCTCCTCCTCTTCAGACAGAGTTTGGAAGTGAGTTTGGTTGGGAGGAAGTGATAGAGGGATGCTTTTGTTTAAAGCGGTGGTGTAGCAGGCGATAGAGTGAGTGGAAGTGGAGTGGAGGCAATTGCGATTGGGATATTATGCACCATTTAAGTATTTTGCTAGAGACTTCAATTTTCATCCCCCTCCTGGAATGATCCGTCAGTGGAGTATTAGTTTATACGCGTATACAAAATTAATTACTGGAAATTGTCTTTTATGAGTTTTTCAGTACGTGCTTATCTATACTCTTCCAGACACTATTTTACAATTTTGGATTTCCAGATAGACGGTTTGAAGAGGTTGATTTATACGAAACGAGGATAGATGTCACGTTTCCCTTTACTTCTCAAACTCTCACCTTGATCAAATTGCAGTGAAACAGCCATTTATAATATGTATATGATTAAAAGGAATTACAAGGAATCCAAGGAATACTCACTGAATTATTCTTAAACCATTTTGGTAACATTTCGCCGCTAAACAGACTTTTTATATAATCCGGTACATATTCCCGGTCATACAGATGCAGCTCATTCCTGTGCCAGGCGAGTATGATACAATATATGGAAGGTTGTGTTGTGGTCCTTCGGGTGTGCCAAATGATAGTTTGTAATTTCTACAAATAAAATTTAACCATCAACTATCAACGTAGAATAACCAACATGTGGCATGTAGAACACGGTGCAGTACACCGTATACCTGTTATTCCTAATACCGACTATTTCCCCCAAAAAGTGAAAAATCCGGCTAATCCGCATCAATTTTAATAGAAACCGTCTTGCTCGTGGAGGGAATAGCCATACTAATTCTTTCACGGGGAAGCGGCTCAATTGCGTCAGTGTAATCCTATAAACCAATCCAAAATTTTGTTGCTTCAGTAGTAATGGAACACATAAAACTGGAACTGGAACATTTCCTAGCCAATTCATCTTACCGGCGAGGTGACCGTATATAATGCGGCGTGAAAGTAATTTTTCAGTTCCGTGAAAGATGGTCGTTCATCCGGGCTCTTGTCCCAGGTCCGCTCCATCACGCAACTGTACCTGTGATAGTTTTAGGAAGATAAAAAAAAGGATTAAAGCGCTCGCTAATAATGTCCTCGCTCGCGTTCAATACTACTACTGAACACTGAACATGCTATAAAAAGGGGGATTAATTGGTTGTACTGAAAGGACATTAGCTAGCTATAATTCCTCTTACATATTAAGTGGGGCATGTTTGGGCTCTTGGAGTCGAAACCCGGACTCCAGCCTGTCGACAAAATCCAGACTCCAGGACAAGCCGGGATATGGCACTTCTCCAAGAGAGAATATCTCAAAGAGGAGCACTCCATACATCCATACATCAGAGGAGGTTGAGAAATTCATTTCTCTCAGTGACTCAATCGCCATCCATCGCCAGGGAAGTGGTTCCTAAGTATTATTTGATATGCTCGCTAAGATGTTAATATTTCGTGCTCTGTGTGGACCCATACGACCGGCCCACTTTCTCCCTCAACGACAATTTCTTTTAGAGATTTTAGTCAACCACGAATACCACGATAGATACTAGACCAAAATACTAGTTTCTTTCTCTCTCTCTCTCTCGCTCGGAAGGCGCATTAAAAGCAATGAAAACACAAAGAAAAGGAATAACTCACTTCTTTCTTTTTGATGTAGTTGGTGTAGGCGTACAGCTTGCGGGACAGTCCAAAATCCGAGATTTTGGCAGTGTTGTGATCAACAAGGAGAACGTTCCGAGCAGCCAAGTCGCTATGAATGACCTTAATGGGGGAACATTATAAAGAGACGACGGAATTTATTGATATGACTATATATGAATTGAATTGCATTGGGAGATGGAGGGACGGAGGGAATGTGTATTATATAAAAATTGAAAACGACAATAATAATGTGATGCCTAGTGGGTGTGGGACGTAACCTGCTTGGAAGAAAGAAACTCCATTCCTTGAGCAATTTGATGTGCATATTGCAGCAAATGCTTGAGCGTTAACTGATTCTTCTTGGGAGTCTTGCTACAAAAAAAGTTTTCCAACAACCGCAAGCTAATAATGATGATGGCTTGTAGTTTTGTAACAATATCGAAAGAAGGAAATGGCGACAGCCGGTCCTTTCTTACATTACATTGAACTCGGCATCTTCATTAGTTGGTGATGATGACGAGTCTTTGGGAGCGACAAAGTTGTTCCGATTTGACCTCAAAAACCGTTCCAAATTCCCCATTTCGCAGTACTCCATAAACATATAGACAATTCCTGAAAGGATCAGATAGATGGTTTTACTACCAGGGTGCTCCAATTCACACAATAACTCTTTTTTTGAGACATGGGCAGGTTGTCGGAAATTGGGGACACTGGGAACCTTTGCTTTCTCACCTTCTTGGAGGCGTCGGGTGAAGGCACCTTCCATGTTGACGATGCACTCGTGTTTCCCAATATGAGACAAAATCTTGATCTCGCCGAGCAGCGCCTGTAAATACTCTTTGGTTGTGTCCGGCTTCAATGTTTTCACAGCCACAACGTTCCCTTTGCACGAGCCCTTGTACACCACCCCGTAAGCTCCGGCCCCAATACAGCTATTAATATCTGGAGGGGGAAATGATCAAAGCAGCATTCTCAGAATTAAAAGTGGCCCAACTCTTCATTTTGTAGTCATATGATTTACCTCCTCACCAACAAAAAACTGTGAAGGGGATAACTCGTATTGAGTGTTGTAGGGCTCGTTGGCGTAACATTCCGGTAACATTCTGATATGCTCAGCTGAATTTGGAAACTGGGATTGCCTGGAAAACACGATTCGGCCGTATTTGAACTCTTTGATTTCCATTGTCGACAGTGTGGGCTGGAAACCAGGTATAAAAAATTATTATTGCTGGGTGGATATATGCTAATAGATTTTCAGGCCCAAACTTTCGTGTGACATCTTACAAAGTTATTTTGACGATATTTGTAGTAAAAGTATGTCAAGCCAAATACAATCAGGCAGGAAATGGCAACAATGAGCACTGTGCCCCACAAGGGAATATCCGTCAGTTGAATCGGCTTGGCCATGCCTGCAAAACGGGATGAGATAAAAAAATATAATAATAAATCCAGGTAAAAATTGATTCTTTTACAGTTGACGCCTTAATTTAAAATACTTTTTCTGCATTCTTCGTATTCGGATTTCGGGTGGAATGACTTGGAATCATATTCAGGATTAGTGCATTTCGGCCACTTCTCATGTTCTCCATTTGCGTTGACACATCTAATGTCATCCGAAATATCGGCGTCTACAGTATTTACGAATGGGACGGATAAATAAGATTTATTTTATATGAAACTTTGGGACTTTTTTTGTCTGCAGTATTTTTGTACCTGCACATTTAGCTTCACAGGCACCCACGTGGCAGTTACCGTAAGCANTGTACCTGCACATTTAGCTTCACAGGCACCCACGTGGCAGTTACCGTAAGCAGGTCCCTCGTCTCGACAATAATGCTTATCAATCTGAAATGAGACGGAAGTAAGCAAATGAAGTAAGTTGTGAGGGGGGAGGCGGAGGATGCTTCATGATTCAAGATGTGTTAAATTAATACATTATCATTTACCTGAAATATGCCAAGTGAGTATTGATGACAAGGGTTCGGGTATACGTCTGCATCCTTCTGCACCATCTTGGATGCATTAAACCTGCCAGGTTCATCGCTGTTGCTGTCAGCACGGCAGAGATCTAGAGGAAGGAAAGAATGCTTCACAGTTACGTGAAAATGGGATAAGCTTTTCAAAATAATTAAAATCAAAAGGATTAAAACTTTCTTTTCGTACACTGTCCCCACAAAGACTCATCCAACTTTGAGTCGTGAAGGCTTGTAATGATTTCGCATTTCGTGATTTCCTTTCCATCCACAGCCAGTTGCACGCTGAATAAGCCAAAAAATTCAAGATGTGTTAAATTAATATACTATCATTTACCTGAAATATGCCAAGTGAGTATTGATGACAAGGGTTCGGGTATACATCTGCATCCTTCTGCACCATCTTGGATGTATTAAACCTGTCACGTTCATCGCTGTTGCTGTCAGCACGGCAGAGATCTAGAGGAAGAAAAGAATGCTTCAGAGTTACGTGAAAATGGGATAAGCTTTTCAAAATAATCAAAATCAAAAGGATTAAAACTTTCTTTTCGTACACTGTCCCCATAAAGACTCATCCAACTTTGAGTCGTGAAGGCTTGTAATGATTTCGCATTTCGTGATTTCCTTTCCATCCACAGCCAGTTGCACGCTGAATAAGCCAAAAATCACATAAACTGAAGAAAGTGCACTGTTGGTCATTGTAAAAATAGAATATAAATTGGAGCACTGCTACAGAAAACAGTGTGATTAATTAAAATAACAGCTTCACCCCTAGTCAATAAAACTGAAGTCTGTATTGTGCTACAATTACAAGCTTAAAATTGTTAAAATACTTGTTTTAATACGCGTTAAGAGCATTTTCCGAGTAAGGAGATGGAGTAACTACTAACTATATGGTTTTTCTGAGTATTTGCGTACTTGGCATATCCCTCAAACTCAAAGACAAAAACCACATCGTTTCCGGTGTCGTACCATACTAATTACTTATATGTTTTTGTGAGCTTCGGAGTCTGGACTCTGCACATTTGTAAGTCGCAGTGTACAGAAACTAAGCCGAAAATCTGGTTTTTTGAGGATATTATAATATTGCCGGTTTTCCTGTTGTTCATGTCCATACTTTGTCATCATCTTTCATATTTAAATCACATATTATAGTGACGCGAATAATATATACCTAGACATGTCGAAATCTAGATGTACACGGCTAATATAAATATGTACGTTCAAGAAGCACAGGCTATTCAATTGAATACGCCATGAAATTTGAACATTTCCATACTAAACTTGATATATATACAGTTTGCATTTCCTTGCCATGCAAGTATCAGTCATCATCATCATACATTTGCAGCTTTTCCATAATATTCTTGTATTTATCTACTCACGAAACATGACATTTGTTACCCATACCCCTCCTGTTGTGGCACATGCATGCGTTGTTAAAAAACTGCAGGACTAGCTAGGCTTTGCCATCATTTTATAGCATTCGAGTATTAAAGTTGGATAACTTGTTTGCATGTTTGCGTTTAGGGCTATCAAAAAATTATAAGCAAGCACAGTTTTAATACTTCCTCGCCATCCCCAAACTGCCAAATGCACACTTTACTCGAGAAATTGCTTGTCAGGGAAAGCGCCTCTGAAAAGTAAATATATGAGGAAACGCAGTGTGTGTGCACTGCACTTTTTTCACTTCCTTTTCTTCCTTCTTATATATAGCTTCCATCCAGCAGGCCTTTCGCTAAAAGAAATTTTTGAATCTACGCACACAGCCCATAAAACAGGGACGGAACTTGGGAAAAATCATGTACATTATATAAAGCTTCTCTGCGACTTACTTAATAGGAACGAACTACTACGTTTGTTAGAGGCATAATATGGCATGGGTGCGTATTGTTGGGCTTGGGTGCATAACGAGAAGAAGACTGAGTTTGGAGGGGTAAAAGCATAATAGCGGAGTAGTAGTTATGGTGGCGGTGGTGAAGTCGGACTGGCGACGACGACGGCGAGAACGACGGGAGTCCTTTCAGTTTTTCCAGGGTGGTTTTTAGCCATGATCATTATTTAAAGCATAAATCGGAGCGGTAGTACAAGTACAAGTAGCAAAGCAACCGTAATGCAACCGTATGCCAGGGAGGTTGCAGCAAGTAATTTATGATGATCATGTTTTGGTTTTTCAGGAAGGAAATATGCATGGTGGATGCGGATGGTGGTGTGTGGGGTGCTGTTGGGCACTTAAAACCAAATACTTCGAGATAGCCAAAAGATACAGTTGCTCGTGATGG
>JAANSN010006295.1:0-10777 GCA_036850665.1 Dicranocentrus wangi
TATAGCGACGAGGACGATGTTCACAGATCACAATCTTCCTTTCTCGCAGGTACTAAGCCAAAATGCCAGCAACCTTCTATGGTCGTGTCGGTCAATATAGTTAAGATAAATCCTTTTTTTTATATAGTTTATCTGAGCTGCTCTTGAGTGCAGTCTTTCGGAGCCGATTCTCTCTCTCTCTCTCTCTCTCTCTCTATCTGTTCTTCTGTATAAAAACACACTGTTTGAAGGTTTTTATTACTAGTCAAATATTACTAGGGATGATGCGTAAGTAGAGACGAGAGAGAGAAAAAATAGTGGGGAAAATATGTATCCTCTTCTCTTCTTCTTCTTCTCCTCAAAAGAAGCTCCTTTTCACTCACCATTTTTTTTATTACACATATCATGAACCTCATTGCTCACTGCATATTTTCGCTATATCTTCTTCCAGTTTACTACCTTTTTTAGGTTTTCGTCTTGCCATTCGGCTGAATCTATGCCTCTCCCTCTCTCTCTCTCTCTCATCTCCTCTCGCCATGCATGCTTGTCTCGTCAGTCAGATCCTTGTAATAATAATCCATGCAACAACCAAACCAACCAACCATCAATAACTTTTTTTTATCCCTCTCTCTCTCATCTCCTCTCGCCATGCATGCTTGTCTCGTCAGTCAGATCCTTGTAATAATAATCCATGCAACAACCAAACCAACCAACCATCAATAACTTTTTTTTCAGTGTGGAATTCTCCAAATCCAACCAGTATGGACATCCGTGAAACACAAAAGCAGAGCTGAGATATTATGTTGTCTAGCTATCCTCTAGCTTAGCTTCATCCTCCAAAAAAGACTTTTTTGTTTGACCAGAGGGTAAAAAATGTGACCAAGTCTTCATCACATTGGGATGAAGCGGAGAGAGAGAGAAAAAAAAAAGTGAAGGAGCAACATCATTCACGGGAGAAGAGAGCGAGATGAGATTTTTGTTATAAGAAAAAAGGCGTGTAACTGAGAAATGTATGTATTGCATGAGGTTGGAGAAAAAATTAAGTTTGTACATATATGAGCTTATAATGAGACGTGTTTTGTTACATTATATTGTTATTATGCATGTTCATTCCGTCACTTGACTTGACTCGAGCATAATAATATTAAGAAGAAGAAGAAGAAGGAGCGAAAAAAATCCATACTACTAGTTTTCAACTTTTGTGGCTCTTCTCTCTCTGGATACTCAAATCTGGTTTGCTTTGTTGAGACTTTGTTGGTTGGGGATGATGGGGCACAAGAGGAATAAATGGGATGATGATGATGATAATGATGATTATGATGGTTTAGCCAACTTTTTTTCCCATTTTGTGACTCCTTTTTCGTTGACTTGAGAAGGAAAAGAAAAAATGTGGATACGATATATGTAGGCTGCATAGGTATCTTATTTTTTCTAGCTTCCTTTGGTGTCGACTGGATGGTTCGTTGATTCGGTTGTTTTTGGAGATATGGTGGAGAAGGTGAAGACGAAGATAATTTGCATACCATAACACTTGGCTCAATGTTTTTAGTTAACCATTTTTTTGTATAAATATGTATATATCAAGGGTCTTTTCACAATGGAAACTCTCCATATTTACAGTGGAACTACAACCCGAGATAATTATTATAAACAATATCACATGACCGTCGTCCATCAGTATCTGTAGCATCACTTCATTTGCAGATGATAGACAAAATTCTTATTGACGTGCTTCGTTGGCAAATCTGTGGTATTACAGCAGCCTCCTCATTCGATTTTTATTATTTTTATAGCTTAATATGCCAAACTAATGTATGCGGCTACTCTCATGAAAATTGTATTTTGCATAACGAAATCTAATCCTCAATAAAAATTTAATAATAAATTTGGCCGCAGAGCACTAGTTTCGTGACTAAAAGTTTAACTTGTTTGTAAAAATTTTTTTACATCATTCGCTGAGAATTTTTTTTGTACCCCTCTCTCGTGGGATTCTCCTCTCCTGTGCACACAAATAGTTTGATATGTTTTACACGAAAGGGGGGATGAGAGGCATGATAAACGTTTAGGGTGATACTGGATTCATGTTCACATTCAAAGTGCATCACCACCACCAATACCACCGCCACCATCATCATGATCATCCTCATCATCATCATCCCTGACTTTTTCGCTGACAGAAAAATATACACGAAACAAAATCTTGAGGAGGATTGCTATATGCATCTGTTTAATCCTTGGGGCGTCATAAGGAAAGAAAATCATGATGATATCATTACACACAACATTCCACTCGGATAAAGAAAAACCTTCTCGAAAAGTGCAACGATTTTTACTCCTTTAACACCAGCAGGAGCAGCAGGAGTGGAGTGATAGGGAAACTAGTCTAAAAAGCCACCGTGGTTGTTGTTGGCTTTTTTGTTTTTGTTTTTGAGATCTTCAACCTCACAAAATACGTGATTTAGAAAAAAAATCTGGGATCTGGAAAATGGGTTTGAAAAGAATGCAAAGCAAATAATATCAAAAGTTTTAAAATCCAAAAATTTCCCCGTTTTTTTTCCGTGTTCACAAAATCCCTATAATGACATCGTATTAAACGTCTCTACTCATTATCCCATTTATGACGGAAAACACTGAGCAATTGAGTTAATGTATGCAAATTTTCGAGTGCTCCACCGCATGCATGTAGCCACCTGATCCACCTGAATGCTTCGGTGGAATTCAACTGAGAAGTATATGTATACATATATGTAATGAATGATATTGATGATGGGTAAATAGTATATATGTATCCACATCCATCCACCCGTGAGCACATTAAAAAAGAGATAAGTAGTTGTAATACAGTTTCAAGGTGCAGGTTGCAACCCCGCAAACTTTTATTTACTTTGTTGCATCGAGTAGGACTAGGAGGACTCACACGCGTGGGCTCTTAATATCAGAGCCATTAAAAGCCGGAATTTTGACGACGACGAGGAGAGCGAGCTCTGAGCTCTCTGCACAGAGCGCTGCCTGCACTTTTTTTTTCTCTCTCTCCTCTTTTTCCCTTTCTGGTTTTGCTCGTGCACCTCTTCTTTCTATGGCACTTTTTATGTAATTGGTTGGATCATATTATATGCCCATGTTCCACTTGTGGTAATGCAGTTTGGGAGCGAACGACGGGTATTATATTATATTTGGCTGTATGGTTATAGGAAACCACTCGGGAAATGAATGAACGAAAGGAAGGAAAAGGAGCAGAGCGTCAAGGTGAATTGCAACCACGTGCATCCTCCTCTCTCTCGTTCTCCCTCGCTCTACCTCTGCCTGGCAGGGTGAAACCCACGTAAAGGAAATACAGTCTTTTGGTATGTAGGACATGACATGAGGAGGACATTATCCGAAACACGCTTTCCTGGATGAGTCCCCTCGGAGGAACTGCAAGCCATCATCATATAACTAACCCGGTTGACAGATCAGTGGAAGTAATATGATGGGCATGCATGGGGCTCAGTGAATGGAAAAAAGAGAAGGAAATCAGGTGGGTGCGGAAAATGTCGATGATGATGATGATGATGATGGGGATGGATGGGGTAATCCCATTAATTCAGGGAGAGTTGGCAACCTTTGGTTTTTATTGGACTCGAAGGATTATTATGCTCCATAAACATGTGTGTAAACGATATTGATAAATAGGTCAAAATTGCACACGAGTATATCAAAATGGAGTTGTTATGAAAAACATAATATACAGTGCATCATCATTCATGAGGTATATGATATGATGTAATACGAAATGGTATATCAGGTAGTAGCGAGCGTCATATTAAAAATATTTATAGAAATAATAGCCGTAATATGGAATGGAGAACTACAATATACGGTTGGAGAGGAAATCAGGGAAAAAAATATGAATGAAACAAAGCGATGACCTTGAGTTAGTTCGAGGTAGTGTATACATNGGAGAGGAAATCAGGGAAAAAAATATGAATGAAACAAAGCGATGACCTTGAGTTAGTTCGAGGTAGTGTATACATAATATGCCAAATAATACAATGTGTGTGTGTGTGTGTGTGCGTTATTACTATTGCTTCATGGTAGTGCGGTCGTGCGGTACGGTACTATGTCCATATCGGCGTCGGAGGTGAGGGTGAGGGTATGTAGTTGCTTGCAAATAGAATTATGATTGCAGGCTTTCTTTCGCAATGCCGCAATTACCACTGGATTATCCTCATCATCATAGCCCAACGAGTGTGTATGTGTGCGTTTTTACTATTGCTTCATGGTAGTGCGGTCGTGCGGTACGGTACTATGTCCATATCGGCGTCGGAGGTGAGGGTGAGGGTAGTTGCTTGCAAATAGAATTATGATTGCAGGCTTTCTTTCGCAATGCCGCAATTACCACTGGATTATCCTCATCATCATAGCCCAACGGGCTCGCACCTTCTTCCTGGATGCAAAAGCTAGCTTAGCTTTGATGCCAAGATGTTTGTTTTATTCCTACCGAGGTACCCATAAAATTGAAGATTCATCATCTGGGTTGTTGGGGGATTGGAATTGAGAGCAAATAGTAGTTGCGTTGGAGTTGGACATATGGATTGAGTAAGAATAGTTGTGAGTTCTTCGCCGGTTTATTTCGCACAAGCAAGAGCAACATAATGAGATTTGTGAGATATAATCAAATTTCCAAAATGTGCCAAAATGAAGCAGATTTCCAATAGATTGGGTCCACTACTGACACTTGCATTTCCAGTGTGGCTAGTAGTCCTACTAGCTTTTGACAGCTTCGTCGAGGTCGGGGTGGAGGGCTACTGCCTGGAGCAATGTATTCCGAAAGGGTTCAGCTGTGCCAAGCTCTTCAAAGAGAAGCTTCCTTTCGAAACCAAAAAGGAGGAACGACCTTGCCGATTTGGTTCCGATACAGAAGGGAATCATACATCCTATTGTTGCACCAAAGAGGAGGATCTTGAAGGCTACTTGCACAAAAAGAGGTTGGCAGGTGAGAGTGAAAAAATAGAGTGAAAAACAAATCTAAAAATATTTTCACCTTTGATTTTTTCTAAAAATACAAAATACTCGTATATATGATTCCACAGAAATCGCCAGATTTATCGCTGGAGCAGAAGAGCATGAATATCCGTATCATGTGAAGCTTCTCGGGAAGGCGGGTTGTGGGGGCACGGTCTACAACAAAGACTGGATAATCACTGCCGCCCACTGCGTCAAGTACAAAGGGAAGCTGATGATCGAGCCTTTGAAGGCTGTGGTAATTGCTGGAAAATCAAATTTGAACAATATCACCTCCTCCGACAAGTATCCCGTGCTGGAAGCCATCACCCACGACAAGTGGAACGACTCGAGGATCATTGACGGCTACGACATTGCCCTCCTCCGTCTCAATCGCTCGTTGGCCCTGGGCAAGGGGAAAATCCAGCCGGTGCGCTTGGAGCGGGCAGACTTTGTCCCTCCATATGGAGGGAACGGGGTGGTCATAGGATATGGAAATGTGGACGAGCGGATGGGCACCGGAACAAAGTATTTGATGGAGGCTGTGGCGCCCCTGCACGCGCCCGCAGTGTCAGTCCGGATCTCGCTGGATGAGCTCAATGCAGCGGACGGGCTTCCCTTTGCCCCTTTAGCACAGCATTTGTCTGTGGGCGGAGGGGGCTCTGGAATTAGTAAGTTGATGTGTGAAATACACTCTGAGAATTTTCTCTGGAGAACCTAGCTGCTCTCCGCTGCTAACCACATTATTATTATTTCCTTGTGTAGCCGTAGGCCAAGGCGACTCGGGAGGATCCACAATTTGTCCAGATGAGCAGGGCAAACCTGTCCTGTGTGGGATAGCCTCATTCAAGAAATGTAAAATCTTTATGGACTGCCACCGACCCAGCTACTTTGTGCGCCTTGCGCCGTTTATAGACTGGGTTAAGGAGAAAACAGGAAATGGTATGGAATCTCAGAACAAATTATGACGCTTATAAGCTCATTCGCAGCATAAGCAAATCTCTAATTTTTTTTACAGCTGAGCAAGAATCAGACCTAATTTTTGACGAGCCCCTCTTTCCTCCCAAACTGGCCGACTCTGAGGTTCCTGGCTACCTGGTTCGCGTCGCTGGGAAAAACAAGTCTTGTTCTGGAGTCCTCATTACCCCGAATATTGTGGTCACCCCGGCAGAGATGCATTTTGGCCAACGGGAAGCCGAAAAACGTTCGCAGCTTTGCAGCCCTCTATCACTTTAAAACAGGGAAGCTGCTCTCCCCAAAGTCAATCCTGGTCGAGGACAACTTCAAGCGGGACATTTCCGCAAACATTTCCAAATTCACGGAACGCCCTCTCGGGCTCAACAACCTGGCCTCCATTGTCATCAACGAGACGCTCGACGGGGACTTTATCAACCTGGCCCCGGAAGGCCACCAACTCACCGGCCCCCTCATCGAATACACCATGAACGAAGGGTTCTCTGGAGCGGTGGAGTCCCGGCGCTACCTCACCCTCGACCGGACCGACTGTCAACGGCGACTCCACGTTGTCGACGAAAATCTGACTCTGGTCGAGCAGCATCTTTGCATGGTCCAGCTCTACTCGGCAGACCCCCAATGTCAGCGAGATGTCGGAGGACCGCTGGTCTGCGACGGGTATCTATGCGGAATAAAGGAATTCCACGCCTGCGGATTTTCTGCTCTCCCAGAGCTCTTTACCAACCTCATGAATGGCACCATGAGGAAGGTTATTGAGCTGAGGGCAAAACTGAAGTAGCCTCTCTTTTTTCATGAAAATGCAAATATGTATGTATAAAATTATAAATTAATGGGAAAACAAGGATCCCATTATGTCTAATCTGATCTAATTCCAGATGCAAGTGCGAGATTACATTATTTAAGCAAGAAAATAATAAAAAAAAGGGTTACAATACAAAGTAATAATAATACAATCTCTCTCTCTCTCGTTAAATGAATCAACCCGCTGCAGCAGAAGGGAGAACGAGAAGGCAGTAAAACTAAACGTTTAAATTTATTTATACACATATTTTTTGCAACTTTCAATGTGTATATTAATCTGAAGCAAATTGCAAGCGCAATCAACAATCATAAACTGTTGCTCTCCGCTCAGAAGATTTCATTAAGGTAGGAACAACGGGATACACAGAGTTATATATTAGGTATGCACATTTTGACTAGGTATAGATGATAGTTGCAAGTTGCAACCCAAAATCCAATCCACCTGAGCGATTATCAACTATAGCGCGAGCGGAGCAAGCAAGCCAGCAACAAAATATGCTGTGCAGAAAAGTGTATCACAATAATAATTTACATACCTCTTTACCATGCCTCATACCGTTTATTTTTACGACAGAGAGGAGTTAGCGCTACTCACTACTTGCATACTTTTTGAGTAAAAGGGGGTACAGCGTTCAGCGCTGAGGAATCACCCTCGTTTCACAATATTATCATTCATGTACAATGTCTAACTGGGTCTACAACTCCCTGGCCGTTGCGTTCTTTGCTTTGACTTTTCGCTACTCATTCTCATTCTTCAGTCAGCGACAGAGTGAACGTCTCTAGACACACATGATACCGTACATTACACATTATATGCATTTATTGTCGTGCGATATGAAAAATGGTGGTGGGGATGATGAAAATAATAATACACATGCCGTGCCGAGGTATTTTCGCCTGCAAAAAGACAAAAACAGACTGTGTGTGTGCATGTATTTGTGTCTGTGAGAGATTTTTGTTGTGAGCCTTTGAGCAATAATATCCAATATAAATACTGCAATACTCCCTCCTCGTAAATGTATATAAAAACTGTGTGCAACCTGCACTTCTCTCCCTCCCTCCCTCTCACCCTCTCTGTAACTGGGAGCAAATAATCATGTAGGCTACTAAAGAACACATTAAAAAAAGTTATACATCGCGTTTGCAATAGTTTGTGTTGGGTAGTAGTAGTAGGTAAATAGGTACCCTCCTTCACGTCTACTCCTTGCATATATAGCCACTACGTGAAAAACGTGATTGAAGGTAAGAGGAGAGCCGAGCCGACTATTGAACAAGAAGACGAAGAAGAGGAGAGGAGAGTTTTGTAGAAAACGAGTGATATCTGTCGATTTCAAAACGCTTTTTTTTCTCACTCTCCAAACCATTAAGGTTAATTTTCATATATCCATATTTTGTCAGCCGAGGAGAATTATTACGGCCAGCAGAAATTTACCGTGTGCACAGATGATTGTTTAACATAAATAATGATATATAAACAACAGAGTTATATAGTCAGTCTCCCTTTTGCACAAATAATATAAACTTTTTGTAATCTCTCTCTCTCCCTCTCTCTCTGTAGCCACAAGGCAAGGCAATGAGAGGAGAGTGAGTAGTAGGATGCAATGCGAGCTGCACAAAAATATTGTGTATTTATTGTGGTTTTTTGAGAACACAAGAAGGAGAAGAAGAAGAAAAAAAAGACGGAAGACAATAGCTTTCCCAATGAAGGTTCAGTCAGTTTAGTTGGTACACATACACACATTTATAACATATAAAAGTTGTAACATGTATGTAACTTGTTGTAATATTACCATTTGTTTACTTTGACGAGCCTGTCTCAAAATCTAAAATAGTTGAAAAGAGGAGAAGAGAAAGCGTGGGTGATCATTCAGGGATCGATTGCAAATTGCAACGCGCGGACAGGATATATTACTTATTGGCTTTTAGTGTAATATACAAATTAGAGGGGGGAAGGGTGGTGGTGGTGGTGGTGCGATATTATATAGGCAAACTCTGTCTGTGTCTGTGGGATTTAAATTGAAAGAGAGAAGGAAAAAAGTAATAATAATGAAAACCTCCATCTATCTCTCTCTCTCTCTCTCTCTCACTTTAATAATAAATTGTGTGTACTGGTCGGATTATTTGCAAACATGACATGATTTCCGAATGCACAACAGCGAATAATTCCTCCGTTCATGTTCAGCTAATGAATGTAAATATCGATTTTTTGATGGGGATAGGGCGAGTTTGAAAAAAAAAGTGTGGATTAAATTTTATGTAGTATGAAATGGAGGGTTGTAAACTCACGAATTCAATTAGTATAATCTATCTCTGTAGGTATATAATATTATGCGAATTGCGAGATATATTTAAACGGATGGTCGGGTTGGTAAGTAGGGAAGGAAGGGGTAGAGACTGCGTCAGGCCGACTGTCTGTGTGCTGTTAACTGTATTAATTTGGGCGTGTATTCAAAATAGCGAGTTTTGTTGCTTTGGATTGATTCTTATGAATAAACGTGAGGTGATACATGGATTATAAATAATATGTCTGGGTATTTTTACATCCCGCTCATGTCATCTTTCACCTCTTTAGACGCTCAACCATGGACTTTCTAATGGATTTTAAAAGGGGTACAAGGAGCTCAACAACCACTTGTAAAGGAAAATTTTGGTTGTTTTCTGCTTCATATTGGTGTTATAAGTCCACTAATTACTTGTATTGCTCGTGTTCAACGTGTTCAGCTGGGTATTTGTAAGAAAAAAAACGGAAAATTTCCTAAACATTTTATTTATTTTTCAAGTCTTGTAAGACAACTCTTGTAGAATATGAAAGTGAGTGTAACACCAACCAGCAAACCCCACACATGCACACACATGAGCACCAACCACGAGCACACCCAATGCCTCCCGCATTTCTCAACAAGATGGAAAAAAATAAGGACGTTTGGCTAGCCGTCTAGAAATCTAATGGGCAATCTGTCTTTGTCTTTTTCATAATGCAATAATAAATTGTGGTACATACATGGAAAGCCAACGCACAGTCAGGCATTTGCTTAGGCAAATTGAATGAGATTCGCGAAGGTTTGCCAAAAGTGTTGCATTTAAAAAGGGAAAAGTGTTTTTGCCATTTGGAAAATTTGAGACTTGAGGGAGTAGGTCAGGTACGGTCATTTGCCCATAACAAGCAACATGATATTCTGTCCCAGACCAAAATGTATAATAAAAAGTGGCAATAACATAATATGAAAAATGAATTGCGTGTGATAGCAGAAATATTTTATTTACACACAAATATGAGGAATGGAAGGCCCCGGCTGACTCCCAACTCCCAAATTCATCATCATCATCATCAGTTTACCCAAAAATGAGAAATCTCTTCTCGAAGCTGATCTAGAGATTTTTTACCAATTGGAAAAAAAATATTATTATGGGGATTGGTGATTTGCTAATTAAAATCCTTGACGTCCAAAAATACAACACCAGTGTGTTTAGGAGCGGGCTCCCCTTTTATCCAATTAAGTGCATTCACGACGGTTTCGCAGCGAACGAGTGGATATGATTTGATGCTGACAGAAGATTAGCGGAAAATTAACCCCTTGACCCTTCCTCCATTAATATTGATTAAAAGGACGAGAGAGGAGTACGCAGCATATAAAAACAAAAACCTTGGAGGTGCTGATGTAACCAAACAAACAGAAAAAAGAGAATGTATAATAATATTCCGCACGCTTATGGATTTTGAAGGGCATTATTACCATTCCAACTACATCCCAATTACATGCATCTAAAAAAAAGTTGATTTAGTACTTCCTAAAGCTTCCTCCCTCAATAAGTCCAACAAGACGGAAGAATCCGGCCGGATCCATTCCCGTTTCCTGTTCCCAAAAAACTCCGTCGTACTACCTACCCCTACTGTGGGCTAATAATAATATAAGGTGCGCAAGGTGATATTTTACAAGTCGGAGTCGGCTTCCAATTTGTTGCCGGAGGAGTGATAAATGGGCTCCTGCTCACCGGCTCGCATATAACTCTCCCTGTCTATATAACCCTACGCATGATG
>JAANSN010006296.1:0-10777 GCA_036850665.1 Dicranocentrus wangi
GTTCAGACGACGCATTGCATTACGGAACTTCCTTTCTTGCAGTGGTTTTGCTTTTTTACTGCTGGCAGCCATACAGTCAAAATGCAATTTGCTGGTAATGCGTGTGTACATTTGAAATGCGTAATCACTTTCGATTGCTAGTTCTCAAGGGCTAGAGTTATCGTTAGGTTGATTTTTTTAGAATGATGTGACTGGATGATACGATGAATTCGTATGGCTGGCTGAATTTGCTGGATGAATTTGTTTATAAACTCCGTTTATATGCAGATATACGATATGTACCAAGTTGTAGATAGATATCAAGACGTTACCAAATGCAGATAGATAATGTGTTACGAAAATGAGTAATTTGGGTCGGTGGCCAAGATTTTGTTCCAAATTTTAGTTAAATTTCTCCTTGTGATTCACGGTGTACCCTGCATATTGTTTCATTTTCAATTCGACGAATTCAATCATGTTTGGGGTCATATCTAAAAATCCCCTTTCTTGTAAATAGAATGGGTCAATGAATTCATTGTAAGTACAAACTTTCCATTGTCTAAAACGTGTACCGATTTCTCAGGTTAGTTTAACATAAATCCTGTATTTGTTGTGTGCTGTTTTTGCATTGAAAGTTTAAAAAGATTATTACGGTAAATAAATGTATACTCATGCAAAACCTATCAGCACGGTTGTAATTCCTTAGTCCATTTCCAATCACCTAAAATGACAGAATGTTTAAGTCGTTTAAAATCTATTCCTCTATATATCTTGCCGTCGTCATATTAGGTACATTAATATTCTAATACCTTAAGCGCGACATTTTATCTGTGATTACGTTGCTAACAATTTTGTTCAGTGTTTCTTTGTAGTTTCATAACTATTACCCGTCAAGCATCATGTCCATCCTCTAAAGGAAGTTACCTACTTAGACTTAGACGCACTAAATATTACATTGTGCACGACGCCAAGGACAGAAAGAAATATCAGGTAACCTACGACGAAGGAAAAAAACTATGTATAAAATACGGATTGCGTATGGCACAGTTAGATAACCTTGTGGATGATCACATTGTGGGACGGATATTGGAAGAATTGTTAATGCAGTACGAGTGGACTGATACCTGGTGTAATACAAACAACTAATTTATATACAAGCACTATTTTCATTTAAAGACGTTTTTGTACATTTAGTGCATATTTTTTTAACATTGTGTAGATTGGATTGACTCAGCTTTTGATAGCAAAAAGGAGGTTTACGTAAGGAATGGAAGTGCCATCCCCTATGGAAACTTTATGTACCGGGATCCAAGACCACTTGGAGTAGGAGGGCACATGAGTGCTGATGGAGTTTATCATCTTGGAACGAGTGGAGTGACCTCACCTCAATGTCTCTCTGTCGCCTTGCCTTTACCTTATGGGCATGGTCAATTTATATAGTAAGACAATAAAAATTGCTGCATGTCATTAGAAATGTGTAAACGATATCACTGCTCAGAACTTTTGAGATGATGATGGCACAATTAGAAAGTGGATTTGCCTTGTTTCAGTGGATTTGAATACAGGTGGGATGAGCGACCATGTAAAGAGAGCAAGAGGCGACATGTACTTTGTGAGCATCCCACCTGCGATTACTACGTCTCGAAGAATCCTATGGCACATTCTACAGGTGCAGGTAATGAATAGATTCGTGGTGCTCAAGTGCGTGAGCTACACAATCTATAGTTATAAAATTATGATTTCAAAAAATATTTAATTATCGCAGATAAGCTTAGTTACTACTATGATGGCGATTGGATATTCGCAAATCGGAGATTTATGGTAAACTGGAAACCGGTGAGTATGTATACGGACAATAATAGCTATGCCTGCAACTTAACTGTCCAGTTTTCAGTCTGGTACAATGTCTATACGTACACTTGTTATATTTGGCAGAGAAATAAGAAACAAGCTGAAGAATACTGTAAAGCCCGAGGCTTAGTGATATATACTCCTCGTGCTAAAGACACGTGTCTTATTGGTTACCTTAAATTGTGGGCTTCTGGTGAGTCTTGCTTTTCTCACCTTATTTTATTTATTAATATCCATGTGGAGTCATGCATATTGTTGGTGAAACTCCGAAACAGGCCTAACGACGTATCAGTTTTGGACAACATTCACGTACAACGTCAATAAAAAGGCGTACTTCACAGAGTCAGGGGACGAAGTGGCGTCCAACGTGGCAGACATCGCATTGAAATCATCCAAGACTGCCAAATCATTTTGCGTTACATCTGCTTGGAGCTACCAGTTTTTTTACAGGTCGGGTTGTAATTTGAAACGTCAGTGCAATATGACCGATTGGCAATGGAAGTTTTTATCGTTAAACCCTGCAAACTGCGAAATATTCGCTGGGACTATTTGTCAGCATGCAAATATTAATTATGATAGCAACGCACGTAAGTAACTTAACATGTCGTAAATTACCCCAAGAGAGCTCGCGAAAGTAGAGAGCTGTTAACTACAATTAATAATTCAAGAAGACAACTTGATTTATTCCAGTTGCATGCCATTGGCCTAAAACCTTTAAGGAAAAGGCTACTGAAGAGGGTACATTCAAGGGCTTTCTATTTGCAGCAAATATTACGGCTGTGGTCGAATTCGGGTTTAAGGGTTCAGCAATTTACAGAAGTACATACAAGGTACCAAGAATTAAATACAAACTTAATATTAATATATGGTATCCACTACATGTAATTTGGTGAATGACAATTTTATTGCAACTTTTTCTTCCAGCAACGGTTTGGATCACGCCGATGTACGAATGCGAAAGATGGGAAAACGAATCGACGAATGATACGAGAACGACAGGCCTTTGAGAAAAAGATTAACCCAGAGAAAGTTGTCTTTAAGCATGATCTAATGCAGGAATATTGGGTAGTAAATGAAAATTTATTTAAATATACTGATAAGCCGGACGATGGGAAATGTTCGGTAATAAGTTTCAACCTAGTAAAAGGTGAATATGTGAGAGCCGTTAGAAGAGTTGCATGTACAGAATGGCACTTTTACCTTTGCAAGTAAGAGACAACATGGTCGCAATAAATTTACAATATAAGTTTTTAATTTTCGTGTAAACTGTAATTCAACAAAAAAAAACCGGTTTTGAGGTTAGCGACATAAAATTATCAAAGTATGACTCGATCCCATGTTGAAGTCATATTTTAAACAAAAAGTGTTGTATTGGAATTGGAATAATAATGCTTGTAACTTCTTAACCGTTTTCTATACATTACATTAAACCAAGGACAATCAGCTCTGTCAAATTCTTGCCTATACACTTTCATAAATAATTGCAAATGTTCTCCATTAATTGCACACACACTACACAAAAACTAGATATACTCATAACGTGACAGGTAGTTTCTTTGAAATGACTTTAAGAAGTATATCGTAATATATCTAGTTTCACAATAAAATATTTTTTAAATACACTTCAACGACGGAAGTTCACAGTCTTCAAATTCACAATGTGGCCTATATGCCACAATACAATAATACCACTACCATAGACTAATATTTTATTGCACAAATGTATTTTTACTTACTTACTGTAAGTAAAAATACATAATAGACAATGAAATATTTATTAGTCTATGCAATAATACAAATACGCCTTACGAAACACCGAAATTTGTCTACTTTATTAAAGGTACTTATCATACCACTGATTATATTAAATTACTAATTGGATAAAAATGAAAGAATTATGAGTGGTAACAAGAAGCATACTGGAGTATATTCTATTGTTCAATATTTCGGGAATCTACACAGATCTACACAAATACAAAAAGTTGAGATTCTGATTTCTTTGATATTTATTTTAGCTAGTATTATATTAAACCTGAAAATTAAATGTTTCTGAAACGGCAAGTTTAGTATGTTTGAGACCAAATAGAAATACTGAGAAAAATTACAAGAATATAAAATATAAAATTATAATCAGTTGTAAAACTTTGGTACTTTTATCACTACAAATGTAGGACAACGATAAATATCATTGCGTTTAAACGTATACATCTCGGACAAACCATTTCTTAACTTTACAAACATCTTATATCAGCATCAGCATCATATAGGTATTCAAATAAGATCTAGCCCAAACGATTAACGAAATATTAAAAGTTTGACTGGTATGACCGCGAACGCTTTTGATATCCTAGACAAAGTTGCGCTCTTCGTATGGAAAATATGGTGCAGATGTTGGATTTGGTGCTGAGGTTTCCATAAACGTTATAATTGGGGCAGATCTGAAACGTGTTGATCCATGTTGGCCATGATGAAGAAAATGACTTCCAATACTTCCATTGTTTCCAGCAAATGCAGCGGCCGCTGCAGCTGCAGCAGCTGCATTTCCATTTTTCTTCAGTTCCTTAATGATGTTTACCTTACACTCTTGGAAAACATTGGAGCAACTCACATACTTTCCCCCAATATTCTTAAGCACATTTCCGTGGTGGTCCTAAAGTGGTTTAAAGAATAATTAAATATACTAACAATAAGAAGTATAATTGCAAGTATTAAATAGAATTTATAAAATCTTACAGTTTTGCCATTTTGACATTCAGCCAAAAGCCAAGTTGTCGGCTTAAATATTACTTTTCCATTAGAAACCCCGTGGGGTTTAGTAGAATGGTCGTACTTAATGCTTGACGCGGGCGACAAATCCATGGATTCTTTTGAAACTGTCGTATCATCAGTATTCCCAAGTCCCACACGACATCCATTCATAAAAACGTTAGATACCATTGCGTACTGCAACTCTGATCCAGTATTCTCGCTACCACTATTACTATTACCCTGATTACACGATGGAGGGCTGGAGTTGACATTGGGGTTGCAAACATTTGCTGTAAGTTTATAAGCATGTAACACGATAAATTACTAGAACACTAACTAGTTCGCCATCAGACCAACCTCTACTTGAAAAATTGTTACAAAAGTAAGTTTCACTACCAGTGTCGCAAGAGAATGTTTGAAGGTTATTATTAGTCGCGGCTGCAACTTCATTGAGATCGATATTGTATGGTTCCCCTTGACCAAAGCCGATAACACCATTTGGAGGTGATCGATGCATGAAATTTGACGACGTCCTGTCATCATCACTTCGATTAGTCACAGTGGATTCTGTAGAGTTTTTGCGTGTTCTTGCTCGGTCTTCTCCTGTAAGCCAGTACGTGCACATCTCACCTTTCCCCTGAAATTAAACAGCATGTTTTTAGCAATATTAACAATCGCATTCTTTCGGTGGAGTGGGTTTGATTAGTCAAGTATTTCTTTCTACCTTGATTGGTATAATGCCACGTTTATCGTAATAGTAGCCACCGATTTGCTCAAGTACACTTTGGGTAACGTTTGATATATGGATTTTTAGAGCTTCCCCAGAGCTCTCCATTCGTGAAGCAGTATTAACCGTGTCCCCAAATAAACAATATCGGGGCATTTTAAGCCCCACCACTCCAGCCACCACACACCCTACAGAATATACACACAAATTGATTTTTATCATTAAAACTAATTAGTTGTAACATGTTTAGAAATGACGTATATGTGCGAATACGTCATAGGTAGGTATATAACGAGCGGTGGAAAGTTTCAGAGCAATACCTCTACTCCAGAACATAAAAACTCAATCTCGTCGACAGCCGAGAAAATCCACTATATATTATAAAAACTAGAGAAATGCTGTGCATTACCAGTATGAATTCCAATTCTGAGCTTAAGCCTTTCCCCAGGTTGGTGTCGTATCTCAAAACTTTTGATCCGCTCTAATAAATGTAAAGCCATAGAAGCAATCTCTCCAGCGTGTTGGTTCCCATTTCTGATCGGTAGCCCACTGACCTAATAAAATTATGCAATGTGAAATACTATCACTTCCTTATCCTTCTCGAATCAATACATGATACACGGGACGAAATGCTCAATTAACCAGATCGTATTATATACGAAAATAGTAATTACTACTGGAAGCGGAAGTAGAGCTTCTACACTAAGGGATTTAGGCGAGGAAATCAAATGGAATAGTTCGCAAGTAATTCCAGCAGGATTAAGAACAAAAGCAATTAATTACCACCATGTAAGCATCGCCAATCGTTTCCACTTTGTAAACATCGTAGTTGGAGATGATAGAATCAAAACATGTGTACAAGTCGTTTAGCAGTTCAACAACCTAAGGGATGAATCAAAAGATTTAATAACAAATAACTCACTAATCAAGCGTCTCATGTAATAAGAATCGCATGTTCACTGGCCTCTACAAACTAAAATAATTTAATGATAGTAACTTCAATACCTGCAGCGGAGTGCTAACGGCGGACAAAGCTGTAAATCCGACTACATCGCTAAAATATATTGTCACTGAATCGAAACTTTCAGCTTCTACGGGATCACCACGTTTAAGTGACTCGGCGACAGACCTTGTAAGAAAAAATTGAGATTGCAATATCGGGGCTATGTGAAAGTGGCTTATGCCTTACAGATTAACATTAACGTTTGAAACATACTTGGGCAGCATTCGATGTAGAAGTGCATCTGTTTTCTTTTTTTCTTCCATGAGTAAATACGTTCTTTCCTGGACGATGTCCTCTAAATTGCATGCGTACTTTTCCATTATTGATAGCATGTTATCAAAAATATTTGGTTTCCTGTGGTAAACAAAATCAGGATTGGATCAATTGGATGTTTGCACAGATTTGTCATGTTATCATGAGCATTGATACGTATTGCTCAATTTTATTTTTATATGTTGAATAAATATACAAAAATAATGTAATTCTGACTCACAATCCAGCCTGCATCTCCTTGAGCCGATTTCGAATGAAGCGCATATCTGGGCGGTCGGTTTCGTCTTCCGCCCAACACGACTGCAGGCATTTCAATACCGTTTCTCCACATTCTAAATGTAAAGTTGAAGGTCGAAGATATCCGTCGTCGCTTTCGGCGGGGGTTACCAACTCAGGATTAATAACTTTCTGAATAATTTCTGAAAGGACACATTTAATGAAAATATGAGCTAGAGACAAATTAAAACAACATATATATACTTTGATATACATATTTTTTGAAAATAGCAACCATTTTCATTTAATTTTGAAAAATCTTAGCTAGCTTGTCTTGCGCTCAAGGTTAAGTAAGCTTATGATAGTTACGTGGAATTAATGCATGCAAAATGCAAATCATAATCATAAAGAATGGATTGAATGTACAATTAGATGTGATCGTGCATATTTATAAATTGCAAATTATGAAGCTAAATGTACGAGTAGAACTCTGTGATGCTAAAAAGCTTAGCTTAGTTCAACCGTTATTTTACGGCTGTTATAGGTTAATCTGTGATCAAGTTGAAATGTTCAGGAATTGCATTAACTGATGAAGGTGAAGGTGAGAGTACAGCTACAGTAATTTATAGACTACATTCACATTTCACCGCTGCAAAATAATTATTGTCAAGAAAATTGATAAAAAAGGGGTTCATTCTGCCAAAAATGCATTCAGTCTTCGAATTCAGGACTTCAAAAAGTCAGGACAGTTTTTGAGTTGTCGTGTTTTCAGACATACAGGGCCACAGTTCGAAACCAAACTTGCCTTCGGCCCTAATATGAGGGTATGCTCTTCAAACGGTATAATAGTTTGTCACGACATTTTATAACGCATACCCTTGCTTTAGCAAGTAATGTAATGTATACCTGAATCTGTAAGTTGCGTTTTGCCCCATGGCCCAGATCTGCCAATCATTTCATACAGAATAATACCGAATGAATAAACGTCTCCCCGTTGTGTTCCTCGTGGGAGTGAATTCGCGTCTCTCAGGAGCTCTGGTGCCCTCCAAAGCAGTTTTCGGAGTTCCTTCTCCGAATTTCCTTTGTTTTCTTGGCCAGCTGTGAGTCAGAGCAACGGAGTAAAACATCAAAATTGTGTAGGAGAAAAGGGAAAGGGATGACGTAGTAATTGTCGTAATGAAATAAAATAATCACTTCACACAAAATTCACAATTTCAACATAAACTTAATTACGAAGTAGGTACATGGCACGCATGAAAGTGCGTGCCAGACTCTGCCGCACGCACAATAACATTCGTAGGAATGCCAAAATATTCGAAGTATTTTAGAAGCCATATGAATCTCCGTTTTGGAATATATTTTTGTACAACGTTACCTTTGAACTCATGTAGGCCAAAGTCCGCAATCTGCAGTACCCAGCGTGAGTCTACAAGACAGTTGGATGACTTCAAATTACCATGTGAAATGATTTCACTGTCATGCAAATAAATCATGCCCTATATTTTGAAAGAAAAGAAAGGAAACATACATTTTGTTAGCGAGTCATACTTTCCATTTCCAAAAGGAACTGGTTGTATGTATGTAGGTAAATCATACACTGAAATTATGCATACATTATCATACTCTCGCTCGCTTCATTAGTAATTTTGTTATAGACTAACCCGAGACCCGATTTTTAGGTCAAAAGCATACATAAAATTTTGTCTCTATCTGCAGCAATACTAACAATAAGTAAACATACATTCAATTTTTGCGCAGCCGAATATTGTTTGAATCTCGTAGTGAGAAATCTTTGAAATTCCAAATATGAAAGAACCAATATTATTCTACTTCTCTCTAACCTCTTCGTTTTTACCCACGCAACCTGCTCCAAAAAGTTGGCTGTCGTTTTTTGCATTGTGAAATCAAAAGTAGTTCATAACAAAATCAGTCCCAAGTCATCCAATCCTAACGTGCCTCCTGTAACACATCTTTCGGATACTAACAATAAAACTAAAGGATATTTTACTCCTGCCGATTTTCGAATCAAGAACGGAAGGAAGTAAATCAGCAATCGAAATAATACCTAGATAACATATATAGCGCTAACAAAATTACAATGTGAGTACCTTTATCAAATCAGCCACCAGACTGCTTATAAACATATTATCTAGATGGAGATCCTCATTTTGAAGTACATCTTCCAAGCTTCCACGAGCCGAATAAGCAGTAAGAATACAAATGTTTCCGTGATCCACCGAAGCCCCAATAAATGGGATTATGTTTTCATGGCGCACCTCCCGCACCTACACATAATTCCCACACAGAAAGGGATAAAATATTCTGCGTATTATTGCCAAGTCAGAAGAAGTGAATTACAATTCCAAACAGCGAGAATACTCCACGCTGTAGTATAACAATTTCTCTTATAACCCAAATTAACCTGGATAAGTTCTTTCCGGATGTTTCTGGTGAGATCGACGCTCCTCTTGTGGATTGGTTTTAAGGCTACCACCATCCCTTTGTAAAATCCTATCCGGGTGTAAGCCTTTTTGCAGGCTAGCTCTAAAGGTGGTTCCGTGTCATTCACAGCCGTTCCCAAAAGTTGGCGACAAAGGGCAACCTTCCATATTTTTAACAAATCCACAAAATTCGCATAAAACAATCAAGTGTTATATTCATCGTTGCGGCATAACACTAAATCCAAAAGTTTGGGTGTAACTTTTGGAATTTATTAGGTGTAAAATGTAATCTGCAGGTTGACAAACATTTAACTAACACAAGTTCCAGGATTTGGTTGGAACAAGTCAAAAGACTGAAACAGGGGTAACGACTTTGCCCTGCTGACGTGTCTAGATATTTCATTTGAATGATAGCCAACACCTGGACTCACGGGTTGGTTGGGAGCTTTTAAAAAATATGGGAAAGGCAAGCCATTACGACGAAAGAGTAGAGCAAAGAGTAGAAAGTCTTATATTTAAACATGAGAATAATTCATCCAGGATCGTTTCGTATCTAATGATGAATGGCATCATGCCTTAATTTGAAAATATGTATTCTTATTAATGTAAGGCTAGCAGCGAAGTGTCGGAAATTAATTACCGTATTCTTCGTTCCATTAATTGGCTCAGGCGGTCCTAATGGAATCAAAATGACGTCTCGCATGTCGATTTTCCACAGCAAACACGCTAATTTCTGCTCGTACCGATAGTGCCTATAAGTACATAGGTCACAAATAGAATTACGTACAGTATAACACAATTTTGAAAATGTTGTAGGCATCAGAGGCATCGCGAAAGGCTGTCCAAACTAGACGTCTACACAAAATGTATTTAAAGGATGCACACTTTGCGCAATGCTCCTATGCTTCCTATAAAATGTCGAATGCACATTTCCTTGAAAAGGTAATTCTATTTAAAAACTTTTCTTCAATAAACATAAAATGATCATATCTCTGTAATTGCAGCGGTGCTACGATTCGATTCATTTGACATACATCTCCTCTGCTTACACCTAACAAACTTTTAAAACTTTTCTTCGACCTCTTGACGTGAAGTCACATCGTCAAAGCAAAACTTCCAAAACACTATCTCCTACTTTATTATCACGTCAATGGAAATGGATCCTGCATTTTATGCTAACGAGTTCCACATTTCCTACCTCAATAGTAATGCAGTGGATCCTCATCCGTTGCGTTGTCATCAATAGCATTATCATCCATGCATTTTCACGTGCATGCCTGCTATATGCAAGATACGGCAAACGATATATTAAACACTACACACTGGGGGTTCGTACGTTCTCTGAGGGAATGTCTTCCCGTATACATTTGTGTTTGAAAATGACGAGAAAAAAGTGCAGTAAACAACCTAGATATTCAATGAACCACGAAGGAAAACTGGATTCCCAATGGTTAGGCATAAAATATTCCAACTATTTTTTTAGCTCTACCTTGCGGCCATTATAACAGCAACTGCAACAACAAGAGCGGCGACGGAAGA
>JAANSN010006297.1:0-10775 GCA_036850665.1 Dicranocentrus wangi
AATCGTTGTCTTTTACACTTGTCATCGGTCTATATTACCGACCTGAAAAAATGTAGTTTTTTCATGTGAAAATGAGGATAATGTAAAAGAAAAATTGACGTGTATTGTAATTGTTATAGGCTGTAGCAGGAGTGTGGGTAGCAATTATTTATAACTTTAGTTCATCATAACTATACAAATAATTAACTTGACCCAGTTCGTGCTAAAACAACACGTTTGTCCCGTCATTATCATCATCACTGCAAAATAAAATCCAGTGTACATTTTCTCAATAATAATACCCTGTGATTCTCTCAAGAAATCTCAAGATGCAAGGAGAACGGGGAAGTTTAGTTGATCTGCAAAAGTACCACTCTAGATTTTCTCGCTCGCGGAGGCACACCCTAGCCAATGTTCTTCAGCCATGGTAAGTAAGTAT
The DNA here is from genome assembly GCA_036850665.1 of Dicranocentrus wangi. Classification (NCBI taxonomy): domain Eukaryota; kingdom Metazoa; phylum Arthropoda; class Collembola; order Entomobryomorpha; family Entomobryidae; genus Dicranocentrus; species Dicranocentrus wangi. The sequence continues at coordinate 419 of JAANSN010006297.1, forward strand.
CTCACAAGTTGTTGGAGAAGCTTTATTTTCGTAATTGTACGAAATATTTTTACGATCCATCCATCTTTGACATTTCATTAAGCCCAACTTGTTAGGAAGTATGAGTAAAACTTTGAAAACCGATTTTCTTGCAACGCAACGAGATCGAGTTGTTATTACTCCATCCACATCCCCGACTTTCATTCACCAAAAGTATATCCTAGCTAGTCTGGAAAAGAGGACATATATTCCGTCCAAAAGTTTATTTGAATTTGGGGCATTCGGAAGAGAGAAAAAAACTTGGAAAGATTCTTCACTTGTTATAATCACTCGCAATTTTCCGTGCCGTTAGTCCCTCCGTCGAAGGAAAATGCAATAACCAACAATTTCTTGTGTATTTTGTGGACATGGTTGATCATCTCCGAGTTTAATGACGGGGCCGCGCCTTGTGTATCAAAATCGAAATAGGTTTTAGCAAGGTACTTGACAACTCGCCGTGTAAGACCTTTTGTGATGCCCTCCTCTTGTTGGAAAAACGTCAATTCCTGGTATATTACGTATGTGTACTCGAGCATCCCCAAACTTTTCTAAAAGTTTCTCCTGGCTTGGATCATTATTCTGGGTGAATATTTCAGTTGGAAACTTCCAGTTCTTTTAAGCCGGTCAAAATAAAGATATTTTGGCAAGTTGGAAGAAACTTGTTGGAGTGGGGGAAGATCGGGGACTAAATTTTCCATTGTAATTTTGACACGTTACTCTTTTCCCCACTGGGATAATTATCCAGGAAGAAGAACGGGAGAATAAAAAAAAAGTTTTCGGCTACCCTATACTTCTTTTTTGTCGCCAGCATGTTGAAAATTTTACTACTCTTATTTCCAGCCTAATTAATCATTAGCAGACAGACCTTGTTAATAGAAAGTTGGAGAGCTCATCATTGTGATGAAAGGGAGTGCATTTAAAAGCCGCTAGTGTCCTGAGGATAATATTCTAGCTATTTTAATCTCTCGTCTGTCTGCTATATAGACAAGGAACAAGAGAAAATGGTTGAGTGACCGCCTCCGATTATGAAGCAAGGTTGGACTGGCATGCAAATGAGATTTCGCATGAGAACTACACCCACCACATCATCTGCGAGAACATTATGAAATGAATCCTTCATCAACATGTGGCAAAAAGGAAAATCAAATTCAGTTACATGATTAAATGATGATTTATGCTTCTCCAAAATCGCCGAGCACTAGATACTGCCGGCATTTCCATAAGCTCTGTCGCAAACGCTGCTTACGCTTGCCTGGCGGTGGTGTTGTAATGCAAATTAATGATTTATCTTGGAATGCTACATTTTTACGGGTCTGCCACCGTAAATCCCCTTTTATTTCCCGTGTATAGTGTAGCAATGTAACTAATTTTCTTGATTGCTGGGCTAGTCAAGTCAGACTTGAGCTGCAATNTTGCCTGGCGGTGGTGTTGTAATGCAAATTAATGATTTATCTTGGAATGCTACATTTTTACGGGTCTGCCACCGTAAATCCCCTTTTATTTCCCGTGTATAGTGTAGCAATGTAACTAATTTTCTTGATTGCTGGGCTAGTCAAGTCAGACTTGAGCTGCAATTACACCTTTGCAGAATAGAATATTGTCTTGTTTTGACACGGTAGATGCCAACTTGGATTGGTCAAATATGTTGGGAGAGCGAGAGCGGTAATAATAATAATAATAATAATAATAATACGCACCCAGTTGGGTAAAAATGATAGAGGAACAACTGGAACATATGGGTTCCCCCTCTCCTCGTGTTTGTTTGTACCACTATACTACTGTATAAAAGTTGAATAATGAAAATTACAAGGTTTGCCTCACTAGCGTAAGGAAAAAGCATGTATTTCACTCCTCCCTATTATTTACGCCGCCGTCACATGTCATCATCATCATCATGGTCCTTTCAGGGAGTAATCAAAACATCATGTGTGCGTACACACTCTGTTCATATTATATGTCCCTTGTTCTGCAGCTTATCCAGAGAGTAAGTAGTGTTTCCAGCAATCATTTCAACACTGCTGCCTGACTGACTCAGAGGGAGACACTTTCAGTGGAATACACATTGAAACATCATGGCATCCATAAAAAAATTAAATTACGTACATATGCTTTCCACAAAAAAAAAGCTAGGAAAATAGTGTGCTCCACACACTTACTCATTCTAGACACGCCGAGTGACACTCTAAGCTCCAATAAATTTTCATTATTCATGAAAAATGTATATCACGTTCATTTCATAACAGAAATGCAAATGTTTGAGGGGGAAAATCGAAGCAAAAAATATAACGACTTGGGGACCAACGAAATACTCTCAAAAAAACCGAGAAAAACATATGAAGTGGGTTGAGCAGCAAATATTATTTAGGAAAAAATATTTTGAAGGACGAACAAGTGTCTTGAATGAGGCATATATATAGGTAGGCTCCTCTTCAGACTTTTATTTTTTGTTGTAAATATTATTTGGGTTAATGTCAACATCACTACCGTCGTGGATATCCGCCCGGTCGCCTTTTCCACAAAGTGAAACTATATATATTTTTGCCAATAACATATCCCAGAAAAACCAGACGAAACTGCTCCGGGATAAGGTAAGGTAGTATATAATGTATTCAGGGAATGAATAAGAGTAGTTACAATGGAGTCGGGAACCAATTTTCCCATATTTTCTCTTTCGGGAAATGACATTTATTACGGCAGCTTTGAATTTCACCTGCATTTCTTTTCCCCCAACGTAGAACACTGTGGTAAATGGCTGAATGGAATGGCAATGACACAGTCCTACTTTCCTCGCCGATGAACACCAAGTCGGACAAAGAGTCAATCAGAATAGAAAAAAGAACGGATGGCCCAAAATGTTGTATAGATTTTTTTACGTTCTGTTCTGTACTGACTGCTCCACTACAAATTGTATGGGTCCAACTTGCAACTTATATATATATTTGGTCACTTTGGAGCAAATCAGGTTAGGGACCAGAACCATACATAATATTTCGAGTGACACTTTTAAATAAACTGTGACTGCGTGCTTATCTAGCCGATAAGGATAACTATTAGGATAACTTTTTCTCCCAGCACATCTACGCTTGGCACTGCCTTCCATTCAGCAATCAGGAGTATTCATCTTGCCTCAGCAAAAAAAAATATATATATAGCATACCCTAATATGTATACACGTTAATATATAGAACATTTTTTTGAGTATACACTACTAATATTTCTATTTTTCATCAATACTCATAAATAATTTCTGTCACGAGGTTCCTTGAGCTAACGCTAACCAAGCTTATTTTCTCCGTGGGCTGCACCAAAACACCAAAATAACCTGGTATAGCAGCAGCAGCAGCTACGCCGTGCATAGCACCATCTCTGTCTCAGCGGGGCACGAAAAAACTTTTTTGTATCAAAATGGGCTAGCCATAAAGTAGAATTAAAGCTAATATATACGTACACGATGGAGGAGGATCCTTTATAGAATATTTATTATGTATGTTTATATAGTAATCCATGTCGTGATGTGTACACGTATTATGCATTAGGCAAAAAGGAAAGGTGTTGCATTCCTTTCCCCGTCACTTTTCCTCCTTTTCTATCCCCTGCATGAATGAATCCGAGAGGATTGTGTTTGCTAGACACATAACCTGAATGAAAATTACTTGACCTTCAAGAGAGTGAGAGAAAGAAAGAAAAAAAATCCTTCGGATCGAAGACTGATTTCCTGCTTTAGCAGCTACATGCCATATTTTTTGTTGTTTGACCTTATAGCTTTCTTCTGCTGTTGTGTTGTAGGTATACATACTTTGGTTTCGTTTGGGGATCCGCGAATTTTCAGGTATAATCAGATGAAATGTCTTCGATATGCATGCACCCCACCGGTTTTTCCTTGTTCTTCCACTCTCCTATTCCTGCACAGTTGGGTGGATTGCTCAGAAGATTATCCTCAAGTACGGGAGCCATTAAGTCTTCCTTGTTGGTCGAAGGTGAAGGAGAGCTTTTACCGGGTAGCTCTCCAGCTGGATACGGGATAATAATATGGATTCCTTTATCCTTAATGTAAATTTTTGGATGTATAGAGAAATCCTTAGTTGCAGCGGGCCCAAAGTCCGCATTATGAGCTACACTCTGGGTAACCGTCGACTCGTTCACGAGAAAATGGGAAGAGACGGGAGATATCCCTCCTGGACAAGGTAAATATGGGATGATGAACTATACACAAAATATTAAGAGCAGACGGGGACTCCATATTGGGTTGCACAAGTTGAAAAAAAAATTCCTGTCAAAAGGTTATAGCTCTGGTAATAACCCAGTTTAGGGGATTATATATCCAGCACAGCCGAGTTTTCACTCTGGGAAAGTTGGCTAACAGTTGGGAAATGAGGGTAAACAGGGTATAAAGTATGGATGTATATATGCACGCTGCATGGGCATGTGGATTAAAAGGGCTGTATATTTGGAGTGACTTGAAGTACTTGGCATTAACATTTTCTCTGTAAATAACCCGAAGCGCGGAGGGGAAACGGAGAGAGAGAGAGAGAGAGAGAGGAAATATTTTTTAAGTTTTATATAAATACACACGGTTATGTACACAATTACGTTTAGACAAGTTGTTTGCCGTTCAGCGCAAGAGGGCTGAGAGAGAAACATGGACTCCCATATACAGCTTTTATATATTGGAATCCAGCGCTTTTTGGTAATTCGGCTAAGAAGGACGTTTAAAGTATTATGCTTAGGTGAGCTTGTTAAATATTTATGGGAGCATATGGAAGTGTATATATAAAAGATGGTCTATCCTCAGAGTTCAAACAATCACAGTCAAGTCCCAGTTGGATTATGAAGGAGGCTAGTAGAGAATCCCGAATTTTCGTTCAAGGAAAGTTAACGAGGAAAATTTCGTTTTCTCCATTAGCCTCCCCCTTTCATGGTGTGCATCCACATGGCTTGTGACACACAAGATTATGCATGTTTTCCTTTAAAACTTGCTTCACTTGTCAAAAAACTACGGGATGGGATATGATGTGAGCCGAAAATGCATTCAGTTTAATGCAGCTAATGGGAACTTTGGAAAGCAACAGGGCTTTTAAAAAAATAAGTCTGGCCAAAATAAAGTGGGCATGCATGCCAGGCTCCGTTTCCCGCAATATGGAACCGTTGATTATTATATTTTTTTGCGAATATTTGACGCACGCAAGGAAGTATGAGTGCAGAAACGGGAATGTGGAGCCCAACTGATGAGTAGAAAGAAGCATGTAATTTTGAATGAATGGCTGATTAATGTTCTTTTATTTCAGAAACGCCAATTTTCCCAAGTTTTCCATATGTTTGCATTTACCGTTGTCGTCATCTCTCACTCCGCTCCTGATGAAAGGATCCTTTTTTTGTTCCATGCTCATCCAGCTACGTATAATTTACGTAACCTTTTGAAACTGACGTAGTTTCGTCAACCTCTATATTATTCTATCCCACACGTTGAGAAAAAGTTGCTCAAATTTCAGAGCAGACAGGCGGAATAACCCGTAGACAAAATAGACACCAACTCATCCGTTCCCAATTTTCGTATCCCGGACCAGAGCTTTATTATTATTTTCCCAGCGAGCGTTAGAGGTGCGTAATTGAAAATCCTGGAATGGAAGTTTATATAGTTTGTGTAATACTATTATTGTGTCTAGTTGAAAATATACCTAATTTGGTTGGTTTTATATATATCCATTTCAAATGAATTCTTCTTTTCCTCCTTTTTAATGCTGACGGGGTAGAGAGCATTAGGAAAATTCGTCATATCCATGCTCCCTCCGTCCCTCCCTACCCAGCACTCTTTTTTCCGTGAAGAGTGGCGATGAATATGCATGAGATGAGTAGCTGTTCCATAATGCAATTTCCCATTCATGAATGAGTTATTTGTACAACCTGTGCATGATGTAAAAGGCATGTTATAGATATTTCCTCATAAATCGTACGTACGTATAATAATCAGTTGTACCCACACACACACACACACAAATCAGACTCCACTCGCAAAAAAAAAATTCCTTGGAGGTATATTCTCCTCCATATGCAACCTGCATGCACACAGCGTTTTGTACATAATACCTGCTTAAATTTACGCGTTTTTCACTGGAGCGGAACATCTGTGTCTTTTGTTTTCGCCTGGGAGCATCGCATCCACCAGCCAACCACTACTACACGTGTGTGCATTGACGACAAAAGTGAATCCAAGACCAGATTCTCCACTTGGCAAGTGTTATTACGAGCCAGTGAGCAAATGAAAATAATGAACCTTCCCCAAGTCTGGCTGCCTCAGAGTCTGATTGTGATAAAACTGTCTTGAATGGGGAGATATGGGGAATCAAGGTTCCTCTCCTCATCCCCAGTTCCAAATTGGCATCAAACGAATGCAAAATTTTGTCGAGTCGAGGTCTTCTTGTCTTCTCTCGACAAATAGCATGTGATTTGAGTTTGCATTTTAGATGTTCTGGAGGAAGAAGCACAACCGTCGACTCTGGGTTACATACAGCGAAAATATGGAGAAACGCTAGGCTGGCTATTATGCATAAGCGTATTAAATTTTGGAACATTTCCCCGTTGGAGGTACAGCAGGCACTCCACAGTTGAAGCAACCCCGTCACGGCTCTCGTCTTCTTCTTTTTGCAGTAGTGACTGACTTCACGGAGGTTTGTTCGCTAATGTGCTCGGCTCGCTTTGAACTTCTCGTGAGACCCTCATATTTTTATAATTCTCAAATAAATGCCAGTTTATATTGATGTTAATGGTTATCACATCAGTGGAAAGTGGCCCAGGCTCGGAATGCTCAAAGGATGTATAAACGCTCACTTCCTATGCACATTAACTTTGCACAATTCTGTGCGGCTTTGTGATTCCGGTCGGCCTCTCTACACGAAAGCGTCAATTACGCTCGTTTCGTTATATTTTTTTCGCATTGTATTTGCTCCATTGGATTGGCGAGGTGAACTAGTGAAATAAAAAAAATGAGTTTTTATGATGCCCACTCAGCAGAAGCAGCAGCAACAACAGCAACGTCTCCTGTTTTTTCCTAATTCTTTTTTCAGTATTCAAATACCGGACGCACAACGAGAGAGCCGTAATTAGCGTCTACTTTGAAATTAAAATGCAGCCTTTTATAACGTATGTGACGGTTATGGTAATTGGCCATATATTTATGTACATAACGTATGAGGTTTTCCATTTGCGCAGTCCAAGTGGAGCGGAGGTATATAACAAAAAAATAAAAAATAATAATAATACTGGTGTAGTCAAGCACGACTTACGACTTGCTATTTTTTTTTTACTAATTCCGTTTCAATTGGCACACAGCATATAGTACACACATTTCAGCTAAGGAATGCCTGGCTTTCCGTTGAAAATGCGCAGTAGACAAGAGATGTTTTGTGTGAGGTACAAAACACGACAGAAGAGCTTTACTGGGGCATACGTAATGTGGTTCATTATCATCATCTGCTGCTGCTGCTGCACTGGATTCTCTCTGCGATACTCAAACTGTCTACACGGTATAACAATTACCTTTTGTGGAAATAGCCATGGGACATGAGAAAGACAATGGCTGGGATTCGTGAAGGTTTTTTGTTAGCAAGAATCAAAACCATTTTAACTATTGATTTCCAACCGCAAGCAAGATACTCGAGTACAATATACCTACAAGTATCCCGGTCCGAATATTTGTTTCACAGCCCATATATTGGACTATACATGCACGTGTCCTAACGATTCGCCCGGGGAGAAAAAAAACCCAAAGTTAATGCGACTCCTTATTGTGTGTAACCACTACCTAGACCGGTTTTGCATTGCAATGGAAAATGGAGAAAAGGGATTGGAAAGTTGATATTTACTCCATGTCTGTGAGGACAAAATATTGCATTGGTGATATGACTCGATGACTGATAAAAAAAGTGTACTCCAATGACAAACTCACCAGTGGGAGAAAAATGTGTACTAAAATCGGCTTGAGCTTAGTTATGAAATAATATTTCAGGTGAGCCCGTCCTTATGCAACCGAGCTTGCGACTAGGATTTAGAAAATGGAAGAAAAATATTTTATATGACGGCCTTGTTCCATTTCTTGATTCACTTCACTCACCCTCACTTTGCCCAGGTTATAATCTGGCTAGTCACTGGCGAGTAACGTACAGCGCACGTTGTTACGTCTGGCTCATCGTCGAAAACATTCTGTGTTTGACAAGGAGTCCAAGTGGAAGGCAGTTTTGAAGACTTTGTTATTTTGAGAATGTGTGCATCCAGTAATTGACATGTTATGTTTGTATATGTGCTTTACCCACCACGAGGGGAATATTATTCTGGTTGAGATTTGTTGCAGATGGTTATATACTTTCCTGAAATTGCTTCGCGTCATAGCGCCACAGAGTAGCCGTAGAAAAAAAAGATGGATTTTTATGCATTCTATTCCAGACTTTTGCTGTTCAACCGAAAAAATTGAATTTATTCAGTAGAGCAACCTTTTCCCATAAACAGAGTAGCTCTTGTTCCAAAGTGAAACATATTTTCATTAATTTTTAACCAGGATGTAATGCACTGCAGGTATTTTTTCACTGTAGTCAGTCAGTCGTCTCGTACTCGTAAGGGAAAAGAAGCAAAAGTATTTCGTGCCCCACATTTTTTTGTTTTTTTTTTTTTTGCTCAGACTTTCCCAAATATATTTCCCCATATTGCCCCATTTGCAAGAGTTGCAAACCTCATCTCTGAATGCCTCCCATTGTTTAACGGTTTTCAGGAATGTGTTGTTAAGCAGTCTTCAGTCTAACACCTGATAGATTTATGGTGTGCTGACAACACATTACCCCGTCCTTTTTTACTGATGGACCTGTCTGCTCAGAGCTTAGCATGCCTTCAGCAACATCCAACAATTTGAGAAAAAGCCTGAGAACCCTCCGGAAAGAGAAAGGCATTCTCCCACACGGCGGATTTGAGGAGGTTCATGTGAATGCTATATAGAATGTCATTTGCTCCACCGAAATATCACTCACGTTGAACAGGAGCTGAGCTAGCTAGCACTACCGGTGGCATTTTATACTGAATATTGGATGATGATGATGATACAAGGAGCAAAACTACTTTTATAACCTTTTTTACCCGAAATAAACACATACCTACACGCGTACGCAATCAGTTGGAAAAGGTCTCACACTTTGTGCAAGTTTGACCTGTCCAGTAGGGGTGAAAAGGAGGAAAGTTTTTTTTTCTCCTGACGACTTTCTTTTTCTTTCCCTCGAAATGTATTATTACAGCAATCATCCTCAAGTACACACGACGACGCACACGTTGCATGCTATTGATGCTCTGTGCTGCTCCCACTTGATGCGAAAAAGACGGGGATTCGTGTTGTTTCCACGATGAGCCTTCGATTACGTTTTTCCCAAGGAGGTGAAGATGGGCTCGATTAGTGGGCTGCACAAAAGGGGGAAAAATGAGTGTGTTGTCTTGTTGAAAAGACGCAATTTTTACACGTTTCTTTGCAAATTTTCAATAGGAAACGGAGAGCATTGTAGGTTTGGAGAAGGAAATGACGGCTGCTATAAATAAAACAGGAAAAGGCCGTAATAACACGAGGTTTTGTTCACCAGAGGATAATAATAGTGCTTGGATCAAGCCAGAGGCAATGTGGTAAGTAAAGCGGGAACGACGAGCTCAGTTTTTTTATGTCAAGCAAGCCTGGAAAAAGTGTATATGAATGATAAATGTAATAAAAAGCCGTATACAAAAAGCAGCAGGGAGAATAGCTTTGTGCTTTTGTAAAATGGATAAAAAAACGGCACTTCTCTCCATGAAGTTGGGAAATGTAGATAAAGTTCAAAAATGGTGGAGTCTGGTGACCTTACTTACTCATGTCGCAGTAAGGTGACAATGTTTTCCACTGGCGGTGGTGCGGTACGGTGGTACATCGCCACTCTCCTCGTAAAATATAAATTATAGTGTCTATGAACATGAGGTTTTTCTCGGGTGTAATGATCCCACCCCGAAATTGATGACGCTTTGATTGCGGTTCCACAAGTTTGGTATGAGACCCCATCTAAAATGCGTTTGTGAGATTCGATCGACCGGAATTTTATGTAACGAGAGGAAATCTGCTTATATGAAGAAAAAAAAGCCTGCTCGGTTGAGAGTTCATACGTTCGCGTACATACCGCACCCTTTTTTCCAACAAGGCTCTCTTCTGTATAATGAATTTTTTTCAGCATTTTTTGACTCTGCCAGAAATAGAGTAAAGTGGGAAAAGTAAGTCAACTTTAGTGATATAGCCTCACCACCATGCACCACCCCGAGATGAATGCAACAACAGCAAAAAGGCAAACGG
>JAANSN010006298.1:0-10775 GCA_036850665.1 Dicranocentrus wangi
CATTTCTTCGCTCTCTTTCTCGTTTACTACATCGTTGTGGATTTGAGGATTTGGAGAAATTAGTATCGATTGATGATGAATATATGAAGCTATGAATAGTTGAAGCGAGGATAACATGTCATGTGCCTCATGAATATCATGATCACTGATCACACATTGTTTTACACATATTTTATATATCCTGCCATGCCATGTTTATACGAAACGAAACGAATGTAGATTGCTGTAGATGAAGATTTAGATCATCATTATATTATCATTCATCAGTATCATCATCACCGTCATGCATGCATGATGATATGAATGATTTATCTCGACATCACGGCTAGAAACTTGCAATCCCCCAGACTAGGTGGCCTGGCGCGGGACGGAAGGGTAAGTGAAAACTTGATTTTCTTCACTCGAGTCTTCTTTGCTTGCTTTGCTTTGCTTTGCTTTGGTTTGCTTTTGCATTGATTTAGTCCGTCAGGTGTATTCGTTCTTCCTTCGCTCGTGCGTGTGTATGTTGTTTATCTATCCACTACTACTTACCTGGACTAGACTAGACGTACGTATCTGTCTCTTACGCAGACTTCCACAAAAATACAGACAGATAAGATAATAATTTAAGTAAAAATATAGACACAGATTTCAGATGCAGAAGAAGTTGACCGTCTTGTTTTTATAAATCTTCGATCAGGAAATTAAATGAACCAATAAATCTATAAAAAAGGTATGACATAATATATGACCTGTGTGTATCTTTCGCTAAAGTTGTAGTGGTTGCCTGGCCTCATTCCCATCCATCATACTCATCAAAGCAATTCAAGGTTACAACAAGATTTGGAAAAGTAGGAAATAGCGGATAAAAATGGTGCTAGCGGAATGATGTGCAAAATTGAGAATTTGCGAAGACGTTTTTGTGGTTAGATGGATAGTATTATTGGAGATTGGAGCTGGAAATCAATGCAATTGACTTTTCTCTTTCTGCATCTGCACCTGCACCTGCTCTCGTCTCCGATATGTCAGCTGCTTGCTGTAGAGAAGAAGCATGATGGGAAGTGGGAAACGAGTCGAGTCCCTAATTGAAGTAGCATAGCATAGCAGTCAGTAGTTAGTTAGTTGTCGGACTCTCACTCCATTTCCGGTCCGACCGGATGCTCACCTCTCTCTGACGTTATCGAGAGAGGGATATTTTTCAATAATAATATTAATAATTGAGGTAGCGGAGCTGTATGTAGCAGTGTAATTTTACAAGTGTGCAAGTATTGTTGAACAATGTTCATTCCACGCTTTGAGTCACCACGGCACGTAAAGATAAGCAATTTTGAAATTGGGGTTGGGGGTGGCAGTGGCAGTGGCAGATGATTAGATTTCGAAATACCTATGTATGTCAAGCATAGGTACATAAATTAGCTTGGAATAGTTTGGATCTATATATATACGATGATGATGACGCTCGATTTGGACTCACGGGTTTGATTTCTCCCGTGTTGTGTCGTGCCACAAATACGGATATTGTCATCTGTGTGAGTTGTGGTAACGCGTAGTGTAGTGTAGTTTGTAGTTATTATGATACTTATGACGATGTCGCACCAGTTTTTACGGTAAAATAGTACTTGTGACTTGTTGATTTATAGGTGATAAAGTAGACATTATCCCTTGTCTACCACGCCTGAAATGGAAGCGTCAAATGGGGGAGAACTTGTTCGGAAATACCATCCGAATCTGACACCAAATATTAGAATACCATGCATTGAAGGTTCCAAGGTAAGCAGTCAGCAGTGTGTGAATTTAATTAGCGCAATATGTTTTGAATTTCGCAACGCAATAATTAATTATTCGAAGTTGAATATGTTTGAGTATTATATTGCCACTATTGCTTTTGTAGTTTCGAATCCAGCGTGGTCTTCAGAGGAGCGACGGTTATCAACCGATTCGATGCGCCTCAGAATACGTCAGTAAGTTTCATTGTGTAATATTCCGGAGGGATAAAGCTTACTGGATAAGAGATCTTAAGGTACCGTAACACATATTTATGGGTTAATGGGAATCTGAGCTTTTTTAGGAGTCACTGGAGTCAGTAAAAATTATAAAGTACCATGTATTGATTTATTAATGTTTAGAGTACAAACGGAACATTCTTGAACGGGAATAAATTAACAGCAAACACGGAGAGGGAACTAAGATTTGGCGATACATTTGGTGTTGGAGTAAGCCATGAAGAAGCAGATTCCAATATCGACACGAAGGACCCGAAGTACTTTATATTTTTATTCCAAAAAGAAGAGGTGCGTTACTTACTAGAGTCATAGTAGATCTGAAATTCTTACAGTGAATTCAATTTGATAGGATTTGTATTTCTTTCCATAATTTACAATTACATCGTTATTAGGTAAAGGAGCTTGAAGTAATTGACTTGGAAGATGAAGATGATGATGCTTCCACAGCGAAACCTTCTGAAGAAACGACTGCTGACGTTTCAAGCCGTCCTCAGGCTGACAGTGACGAAGAGGATATTAAATTCGTTGGCGAATATGAATCTCCACCCAAAGAAAATAAAAACGCGTGTCCATCGTCAACATCTAAAAAACGCCTGCCACCTGCTCCACCCCCTCCCATAATATCAAAATCTTTAGAATCAGACTCCAGTCACGCCAAGCCAGAGTTGACCAGTACGTCCAAATGTTCGGGGGGTCAAATAACTGCAACAAGTTCCAGTGCCTTGCAACAAAATGCCATTCCAGAAAGTTCTTTGAAGCATTTATCATCAAGTCATACGCATTCTGCCAATGAATCGGTCGCAACAGCTAAATGCCCTCCGAATGAAACACAACACGAACCGCGAAATGGTTCTGTATGGAAATCAAAAGGGGCTAAGGGTTATACCAGAACCTCGTCTGTTAGTACCGATGATTCCAGTGATGGACTCGATGATAGCTTGACTCATAAGACGGATACAGAGAGGCGTAGCAAATTACAATCTGCTCACAAAATGGAAATACCAAGAAATAATCCGAAGTTGATTAACAATAGTTATTCATCTAGAAACAATAAGTCTAATTACGCTGAGCAAGATAGAAGATCGAAGATACAAGACCTTAAACCTGACGTTGCACTCAATGGTAAGGTTAAGGTTCCAACTGGGATTTTACAGGACACAGAAACCAAATTATCCAAACGCGAAATTAAAACTCCTATTTATAAAGATACAGCAGTGTCCATCCCGCAAACAATTTGTAAACCTGCTGATGTCAAAGTTGATGTAAAGCCAACAAACAGTTATTCTGAGATTATGAAGTTCGCCTCTCCTACAAATCCAACTGTTAGTGTGAGCCAGGCGATTGTGTTTGCGCAGGGAAAGTTTACATTGAACAAGGATATGTTTGACGCTACGAATCCCGAGTCCAAGAAGAGAATGAAGGAGCAGTTTTTAGCTTCTTTGAGGGACCACAAGCCACATTTATTAGGTACAACTACTAATAAAGTAAATAAGCACAATTCTCAAAAATACTGGACCCTAGTCCACTAACAAACGCAATCTTACAATTAGATGTATTGGCTACTCTGTCTGATCACGACTAACAAACCCAATCTCACTATATACTTCCTGAGGTGAATAACACATTCCTTACCAAAGCCAAAACGTATGCGATATGCGTATACAAGAAGGCACAATGCGCATGTTCATAATAATCCTTTTCCAAAGCTATCCTAACTCTATGTGGTCGCTACACTATTACTAATCTAATTATGATTATGTAGCGACATTTGTAAATTTTTTGTTCAACTTATAAGGTTGCCATCACCTAAAGGTTTTGTATATTAGCATTTTATTTTTCATTTTTAGCTGTTCAAAATGATAGAAAGAGACCAATTGCAAGTACTTCATCTGCTGACCCTTCAAGCGATTCTGACTCGAGCGACGGATTTAAAAATAAACGTAAAAGGCTGCAACACCGAGCGGAAAATGAAGATAGCAGAAGCGACCAAACCGACAAAGAAGATCGAATTAACTGTAATGATAAAACGGAACAGAATCTTTTACGGACATCAGAAAACAATAATGATGAGAGGGAAGCGCTGCGGTCGCTATCAGGAGCTGGACTAGCATCAGAAATTAATCCAAAACGCACAATTAAAATCTTAGATTTTGCTCCCCCGCCCAGATCTGCGGTTCGTGCTCAAAATAAAGCAGCTGCTTTTAAACAGCCTGTGCACCGAGGTGGAAACTTTAGCAAAATGAATTCAGGTTCACCAACGTACGAGCAAGATCACAGATTTATGTCAAGAGATGAGCAAAAGCAAGCCCGGAGTCTGAAGCTCAAAGAAGTCGAATTAAAAAGGAAAATGTCGGAAGGAGAGATGACGGCTACACCAAGTCCTAAAAAATCGCAACCGGCAGCGAAAGTAAAATTTACTGAGCGAAACCGAAATCAAGAACTCATGGAAAGCATGTTGGACCCAGGGGGCAATAACGAATCTCCCAGTCGTGCAAATTATCCGAAAACTGGAGAATCGGATAGGCTAAAACCTTCCATAATTCCTCCGGCGGATCCATCTTCGGTAAAAGAAGTAAAACCATCCACTAGCAATGGATTTTTACTCCCATCCGCTCCTGGCTCATCGGATTTTCGCTATGAAAAAAATAGTGCTGGTGACATTCCTGGTTTTAACGAGAGTAGTAAAGACTCTCATAGCACTGCTCAACTCAAAATGCAATTTAACAGTACCCCTACTGTTTTGAAGCCTGGTGCTGCAGTTATTAAATCACCATCTGCGGCAGTTGCACCTATTGCATACAAGGAGAAACCTAACACACTCTCTAAAACGCATTTAGCAACCCCAGCAACTTTGGAATGGCAAACTTTAATTGCAGAGGACGATATATATAAAAGACTTCTTTTGTGGCGACCTGCTTGGTTGGAGGTAAATCCATTTGCATTTAGACGAAGTGATATATTTTACAAATCGATATATCTATTCTAACGTTGTTTGTGTTTATTATAAAAGGAACAAAAAAAAGTGAAGGAACCGCCCCCGATCACTCCCAACTTGCCGGTCTCAAGTACATTAGTAGATTATGAGCAATACCAGCATTATTTTAGCGTGTATTATCCACTCCTGCTGTGTGAAATTTGGGGTGTAATTACTAGTGACGTAGACAAACGAAGAGGAGAGGGGAGTAAGGCGAAGGCCAGCGTCCCAAGAAGAAAGAGGTAAGGTTATGCGTACTAATAATGTTGTTATGTTGTAGCACATTCGCACGGCATATTCAGTTGTTGTAGAATCTAGAACAGAATATACAATGGTGTATCTGGCTGCATTTCAGTAAATATATCGCTATATAGGTAAATCTTTTATTTCGTGTAGAGCCGAATTCGACATTGCCATTTGTGGTATAAAACGTCCACATTACAGTTCCTTTGCAAGACCTAAGACAAAGAAGACTTCTGATGCGAAAATTCACAGTGACGAACTCTGGTGTCACATAACTTATCAGTGTAATAATATATTAGTGCATTAATTTTGGTTACGTAATATGTATTGTGTGAAGTGCCGAAGTGCATTAATGTTTGTATGATTGTTGATATTACTTGATATATAGGTTGGCTGAAAAATGAAACAGACATCGAAACGAAAAAAGATTTTGTTATTTTGACAATCCATGGGAGAGAGAAAGGTTCGCAGGAAATTACAAGAAAGCAAATTTTTGGACTCATTCTTTTTAACACGGGACGGTTTGATCATGACTCTCACGAATCCATCAAACCACACATCCTGAGATCGAAACGTAAGGTTAAATGCATTGTACACTAGTTGAGGAAACCTTGTATTAATACGTGTCAATTTGACCATTAACCTTTAGGAATCCCTGGTGGTGTCTTGTACTCTGAGACAATTGAATGCCGTCTGGCTAAGAACTTCATTGTTGATACGAATCAACTCGGTCACGTAGATCGAATTTGTTACATCAGCGCTAAACTTCGAGAATTTCGTGCGTTAAATGGGTTGCAATCGTCGAAACTTTTCAGGCATATCATTTCTCCGCCTGAAATGGACAAGATATGGACACAGGAGAAAGTGGACGAACATAACATGATATCTTTAACTCGGCTGGTAATAAATACCTCCACAAGGTGTATTGCTTAAAACATGACGTATCGAAATTAAGCTTTTAAAAATTTAATCCACAGCTAAATCAAGACCAGCAGCAGATGATAAATTACGTTACTAATCGTGTATTTTCCGATGATCCAGAATTGATGCTAATGCATGGTCCACCAGGTTAGTCCAAATTAGTGTTCTTTACCCAGCAAGCGTAAGTAATATCCATGATGTTGTCCAACCGGTTTGATTGATGTGTCATTTTATATTAAGGAACTGGTAAAACAAGGACAATCGTTGCTCTAGTGCTTCAGCTTCTAGTAACCAACCGGCGAAAACGACCGTCGTCGAATAGCCGAATTTTAATTTGTACGCCGTCCAACGCTGCTGTTGATGAAATAATGAGGCGGTTAAAAAATGCTATTGATCGATTACCCCAGACGGGTAAGTCTTATTGTTAGATCTGAATATACAAACAAAACAATAATCCGTAATATTAAAGTATTATTGCGTTTTAATTTATAGGTAAAAAGATTGACATGGTACGGGTTGGAGAAGGCTACGCGCCTGAGTTTTCTGTATACGCTGTAAATAACAGAGTGCGGCAAAAGGAGGAAGAAAGATCAACTACGAATAGCCTTAAAGCAGAAGTAAGGAATAAGAGTTATTTTAACTATTTTTAATTATTATTATATTAATTATTATTTATTTATCAGTTAGAATCATTACGACTGGAAATGGAAGAAAAGCAAAAAAGTATAGAGGTGAAGAAGAAAGTTCCAAACTACTGCCCAATTGAAGTAGAAGCACAGTTGTCAGATTTGCGTGAACTTGGAAAGAAGAAAGAATCGCTTCGTAATGACCTTAAAAATTTACAAAATGTGAGGATTCGTTGGAACTTTTTCATCAGTTACGGTGTTGATAATTTCATTGAAAATGTTAATTCAATTAATGGTGGTGTGGTGCATTTAATTAGAGAAAATTGTCGATCGGAGAGGATTCGCGACATGGCGTGGTACGCGAT
This sequence comes from Dicranocentrus wangi, assembly GCA_036850665.1. NCBI lineage: Eukaryota > Metazoa > Arthropoda > Collembola > Entomobryomorpha > Entomobryidae > Dicranocentrus > Dicranocentrus wangi. The sequence goes on from JAANSN010006298.1 coordinate 7,112, forward strand.
GCTCAAATTATCTGTTCAACGTTGAGTGCAAGCTGCAATTCCTTGATGAAAAATATTTTTGGACGATTTTTGTATGTCAAATTTCATCGTAAACCTTTAACTTTACTCTATTCTTTAACTTGGCTCTGGGTCATACGATATGTGTTATATTATATTTATTCAATAGAACAAAAGAAGAAAATCCATTTTTATGTTGTATCGTGGATGAAGCATCACAAACCACTGAGCCAGAAACACTTCTCCCACTTGCCTTAGAAATCGATAAGCTGCTTTTAGTTGGTGATCCTCATCAGCTTGGTGCCACAGTGTTATCCACAGTACGTAACATACTGATCATTATTAAAATAACCAAAAGTAGTGCTGCAAAACTGCAATCTGCTCGCCTCAACTAACATGTGATATGATGCTGTTTAATTGTTTCAGGAAGCTGAGAAAAAAGATTTTGGCCAGTCGTTGTTTACGCGGCTGTTTAAACACTACAATAGAAATAAAACTAATTCAAGGAAAAATCCAGTAATGACTTTAAAGAGACAATATCGAATGCATCATGAGATCGTTAAATGGCCGAACATATTCTTTTACGGCAAAGAATTGATTACGGATTATAAACCACTTTCGAATTATCCCCTTAGACCGTACTATTTCCTAAATTTGGCAGCCAGTCGCGAGCATTCGGAGAAAGAAGGGTAAGTAACTTTCCATTTCAAAACATTTCGCTGCTGCATGGCAGTTACTTAATTACTAATTGTCTTGTATGTATGTTCTTGAGTAGGCAAATTCAGAATGTAGCCGAGGTCGAAATGGTTAAGGCAATTATGGAAGCATTAGAAGAGATGCTTTCGAAACTAGGAGTCAAATTGACGGTTGGAATCATTACTCCATATTCTGCGCAGAGGCAAGGGATTAAGCAGGCTCTTTTAAAGTAAGATCCTGTTGATATGATCCTTGCGGATATTATCCTTGTATGATTTACTATTACTATTGGTGTGTATTGATTTGTATTGTGTATTGGATATTTTAGCAAAACATCATCGACTTTTTTAAATATTGAAGTGGACACCGTTGACGGATTTCAGGGTCAAGAGAAGGACATAATTATTCTTTCATGTGTTCGTACTGAAACGACCGGGTTTTTAAAGTCACGTAACAGACTCAATGTTGCTTTAACGCGAGCAAAACATTCATTGTACATTATTGGTGATGTACGATGCCTGTCGCAGGCAAGTCAGGATTTGAAACTTGCATTGTACCATTAGTTCATGATAAGCATTTTTCAATTTTTACTACTAATTCTATTTTAGGACGACATGTGGAAATGTTTAATCCAAGATGCAGCAAGAAGGGACTGTAAATATGATGTCAACCCAGATTTCCGGTCGGATTTAAGGCTCTTGAAGTCTCAACTGTGCGCAAAATTACGCGATCTACCTCCACAACGTCCACAACAACTGTCATAGATATACATTTATAGTGACATTTTGTCCAACTTTAATTTACCTTTATCTTTGCCTTGTAATCTCGATTATTATAATCTTACAATTACCGAGAGATTTCCATATGAAACTAGCTAAAATGTATGACTACTACGTTTGTTGATATTTAATATGAACTGTGATGACACTACCGAGTATTGCAAGATGCGATTACTTTTTTCAAATTTATATTTATTTAGAGGTAATGTACAAATACGATCCGCGAGATTTAACCTCAACTCAAATGCTGTATTATTGTAATGTAGTTTATTGTCTACTTTTTAGTTAGGTACTGAAAATAAGAATACGTATAGAGACATACATTTCTGGTAGTTAATTTTTAAATAAAATGATTTCGATATATATTTATCTTTGTGCTGGTACTATTGAAATGAAACCTCTATAGATATGTTGTATGTGTAAATGTTGCCGTCATCCAACGGTGTTTGAAACATGTCGAATTACTGTCACCCGTGACTGGCAATACAACAACATACTTCAACGGAGGTGCAAAGAATGATGGAGCATGAGAGCTCCGCTCCAGGGATTTTTTCTGCTGTTCCGTTTTTCGGAGATTTTGAATTGTTGTTCCCATTTCTTCGGGAATTTTTTCTGCTGTTCCGTTTTTCGGAGATTTTGAAATGTTGTTCCCATTTCTTCGGGGATTCTTATACCTGTTTCCCCAGATTTTTCATGGATTTGTAATCGCTAAACAAAACTATGCTAACATTGAAGACTTGAAGAGCGCTCCCCTCGACAGAAACAAATTCAGGGATTTGAAAAATCCCTGCTCACCTTTTTGTACTTTTTGTCCCAGGGATACTCCCCAGATACCTCTGTTTGCACCCCCGCTTCAAAGGACAACGCTTCTACCACGTCAAAGCTACGAAGTACTAATTAACTGGCCTTATAGTAAAATAAACGTGAACGTGAGTGTATGTGTAAAAGTGAGAGGTAATATGCTTTACAGATTTTGTCTTCGTTTGAAAAGCACAATATTAATAAAGTACATGATGGTCGGTGGACATAGGAGTTTGAAAAGTTCTTTTTACCAGCTATCCTCACATCACATACACTTGCATATTCATCATCATATTTCTCTTCTCTTGTATTTTACCTGCCCATGCATGCATGATTAGAATGCGAAAGAAAATCATGTGCATGAAAGTACATATCAGCAGAGCATAGAAGAGTCATAGTCATGTCCTTAGTGTTAGTTAGTCCTTCATACGATTCATAAAAATCACAACAAAATATGCTATGGCTATTGTATTTTATGGTTAAGCATAGACAGCTTTATGAATTACATTCATTCGTCTACGACCAAGGAAGTTGTCAACAACTGAAACACGCTTGCAACTTAAGTTCTGTCCGTGTTATTTTAGCTTACCTAATTTCTCAGAAGCCAATTTACATTTTGAAGTAACAATAATGTCAAGTAAAGACTCGTCCTCCAAAGGTTTAGGAGGATCTTCTTTCGGGAGTGGTGGTGGTAGTGGAGGAGGTAAAAACTTTCTTCATTATGCGGATTAGCACATAAATTATGTGAAATTTGGAAATTCAATTGGGAACATTATTATTAGACCACCATTTTCTATTTTCAGGATCTTGTCCATGGGGAAGCAGTGGGAAGAGTGGTGGTGATCAAAAATGCCCGAAAACGGGAGCTTCGGGCACTAAAGCCCAGTGTCCAGGATGTAATAAATCTGGTGGGGGTAGCGGTGGATCTGGTGGAGGATCCGCATGGGGAGGAAAGTGAGAAACTGAATGTAAAAAAGGAATTGTAAATTCCCAAAATTTAATAAATCAAAGTTCAATCAACGTGTTGATAAGCGGTAAAACACTTTGTAACTAACTGTTAAAATGAGCAAATAAGTTGGGTTCGCTTAAAATACAAAATCAAATTCGTTTATATTCAATGACGTTTGTACTCCGTTGCATTCATTTGCCCTTTCATGATTTCGTTCGTTCGAGTTTGTGGTCTATATATTTTTACCCATTTCCAGCATCACAAAATTCACAATGTTCGTACAAAGCACAAGACTATCTATATTACACAATGCTATTACGCGTAAGAATACCCTCTCCTCTCCTGGCTCTCCTTCTCCTTACTTACCAAAGTAACCAAAATCCTCACGTGCGTTTGGATTTGGAGTAAACCCTATCCTATTCAACAGTCTGATACGTTTCCA
>JAANSN010006299.1:0-10774 GCA_036850665.1 Dicranocentrus wangi
GTAAGCTAAATCAGATTAATTGTTTTTAATAAGGAGGAAGGTCAAGACAGCGTGTTTTAGTGGATTGCTGTCGCTCCCGTCAAGGTTGCTCTGATTTCAAGGCACACACATACCTATATTATACATCATGCATGGAATACTTTTGCTTATGAACTTTTTGTGACTCTGGAGAATCTGAATCTACGTACAAGTCCGCATTGTGACATCATGATGAGAGTGGCTATACTACTGACTACGGCTACACTTCCACACACAACAATGATCATACATCAATTTATCTTTCATAGCTTTTTCAAACTTATTTGTATCTTCAATTTTCCGTATCGACGGATTAGACAGTGCAGTTTTCTGCAGTGGAAAAGCTTATTCACCCTTTCGGTGAAAATACTTCAATAAGTTACAAGTAGACGATTTTGTTAAAGTTTTAATCTAGAATTTAATTCGATTTTTTGAAGTCAACTATGGCACAACAACACTATTACAATATATACAGCTGTAAAGTTTATAATCTAATTAGTTTAGATTAGCCATGAACAAATCATTGTGATTAGTACTAACACCCTACCTACAGCCAAATCCCTTGAAACACGCATAATAGAAAAGTGAAAGTTGAAGAAAGTACACACGAGTATGTTAGCTTTATCCATGTAATCTCCGCATGCTTATGCATTCCATATGAATTCCACGTTTCCAAAAGGAGAGAAAGCTACAAAATACTTCGCATTCCACATTACATTCCACGTCATTGCAAAAGTGCAAGTTGAAGCATAACAAAAAGTGTTGTATTATATAAGGGTTGTATGCTGCTTGCTGTTCTTACTCTTAGCAAACTCAAGGTCTTTTTTTTGTAGTCTAATACAAAAAAATCCGGACAGTAAGTAACTCCAACAAAAGTACGTATTGAGATGATTTACAGCAACCATTTTCAGTCTCAGGGCTCAGTCAGTACCAGATACTCACTTCAATGTATAATCTCATATCTGGAGATCTATATGATAATTGCCATCCCTAACCGTATTCTTTTTATTGTCCAGTCCATGTTCCTTCTCAGAAGTATAATTTTCCTTTCCTCACAAGCATATCGACAGTGTGCTATGAAGATAGGGTACGTAAAAACAAGAGCAGAGAAAGTTTTGCTCTGGCTTGTATGGATTTATGAATTCTTGTCTGACTGAAAATGCATGTGATTGTGCCAAGAAGAGGAAAGTATATAACACAGTCAACTTTGTACATTTTCTGTTTCAACACTAATGTTTGCAGCAACGAATTTTATTACTTGCATGCACTTTTGGTTTAATGTCACAGAATTTAACGGAGCAAGTTATAAATAACACTGAAACACAGAATATCACAATTAGTGAGTTAATTTGAGAGTTATACTTACTCGCCTGTTAAGAGGCGTAATTCCAATACATACTACAACTAAGGTAGTAATGTCAGATGCCGAATAACCACAGTGACTGTGAGTGAGGCACGGAATGTCCCACGAAAAGTACGTCTAAAGTTCTATCCATTAAGTTTACGTGCTCTCTCGTTACCTGCGTCTATTCTATTCTGCTGATCGTCCATCTGTTAATAACAAAAATATAAGATTGACTCTAATAAACTGATCAAGTGATGACGATGATGACGTAGGGACAGTGTTGTGTGGAAAGCGTCGACTTACCATGTCTTGAATCCTTCCAATCTGGTCATTCTGCTTTGTAATCTCGTTTTCCATGTCGATTGCCATATTCCTTAAGTTGCCAATACAATTAGAAACGTCTTCCATATTCTTTTCCATTTCATCCTCACAAGCGTCCTTCTCCCCACCGTATTTAGCAATGAAGCCACCAAAAGTAGGCACACCGTCCATACTAGGCCCTACGCGCCGCTCACCTCCCCCAATGCTTTTAGGCTCTATAAAGCATTCGGGTTCGGGCTCCCTTTTGGCAAAGCCGTTAGGATTATTAATATTTCAATCGTCAAATTTTCAAAAGTTGAAAACTACAGCGTACCTACCTTGTTATTGCTTCTGTGCACGGGACACATAACCCCCAACAGGGGGCACCCATACTTTTCATCGCCTGTTCTGCTTCCACCATGTCCTCATAAATATCTTTCATTCCTTTCTCGAAATTCTCAAGTTTCTCCCTCTGATCATCTAAAGCAACGAGGGATTTAATGCCAGCTTCTTTTGCATCCGAGCATAAGGCTACCATTCGTCGAGTTGAATCGAGAGACTAAAAATCATATGAAATTAAATCGTGTGCTTCACTAACTGGCACGCTCTTCATGGCAGGACAAAGTTATAATTTCGACAATTTAATTAACTTAACCCCATACTTACCTCCCCTTTCCTAGTGTGAATATCCAACTGAATCTGCTCCAACTCACTCAGGTTACTTTCAGCGGGCTCGAGTGGAGGTGGCTTTGGCATTTTTAACGATTTACTCTTTACCCTCACCAAAAATAAAACTGTTTAACTGGTGGACTCACAGTACCACAAATTTGTCGTTCTTTCTTGAGTACGTGCGGAAAATGCCAATATATTACAATCAGAGAAAACGTATGAATCGGCTGTCTGCAAAACTCTGAATTTTACGTGGATGTGGCTAGCCAGTTGTCACTGCAGTGGCACACTTTGATTTACTTGCAGTGTACATTTTTTATTTAAAAATGAATGAAAACGTACTGGATTAAGTTGCTAGCTCATTTAATTTAATTTTCGCCGAGATAAACCTTTCTCCATCATCCCCTTTATGCAACTGAAAACGACCTTGCCAAACGCGAATGGAAAAATCTCGTTGTAAGTGAAGCCAATGGGTCCCTTTCAAGGCTTGCGAGTTGTTTGGCACAGCTCCAAGAGCAACTCTTGCCTCGCCGCATTGCGACGTAGAGAGCTTTTCCGGTTTTCCTATATTATAGTCTATATCATGTAGCCTAGTGGGGGGAGTATATAGCATTTGAATAGTATAGTATATACAGTAGCAGATCTCCGCCTTCACCCACAAGAAGGGAGCTAGATGTTACACGGACTACTCAATGTGATTATACACCATGGATATGGGTTGTGAGGTCGTGGTTATATTACTACCATTGCAAAATATTACGAGGTCAGATCTAGAATCAATACCGTCTGTTGTGGTGTAACTAACCACTGCACTGGATTTTTGCTGCTGAACTGCAGTGTTTTGGTATGTTTATAATGATGGAATTCAATAAAGTTTGCTTATTTTTGGAAAATACGTCCAAGGGAATTTATCCCTTAATAATTCATACCATTCTTCTGTATTCGGATCACTTGTTACAGCACTGATCTGATACTGCTAAATCTTGGCTAATCCCGTGAGAGTTCTCACCTGTAAAAGTAGCCGTAACTAATAATGTACATTTTTTCTAAGCTCATCCTTTATGACGTTTCAGAAACAGCAGGTCTCAAGTGCCTGCTTTTTCGGTTTGAAGGGTCTCTTGAAGTGTTACAAGCGGCATACATCTAAACACAAATCTCGTGAGCTATCGTCCTTAATGCTGATGATAGGGGTTTAGGTACATATGAAAAAAGTCATAAAAGCCATGCGATCCAGGAGATGTGTGAACGTCGGGTAGCGAGTAATAAATGTACTGAATGAAGTGCACTGATTTGGATTATGAGGAGAAATTCGGGCGATTCTGTATAGTTCATTCATTCATTCCAAATTGGAACTGGAAATCTTGACTCGGCAAAATTTTGTGCTATCACTTTCAGAGTTTTTGACAGATAACCTACAGTTTGGATTTAATAGTTCTTTTTGTACTACTTTCACTTTCTTTCACTTAGCTTTCACTACAAGTCAGCATAAACTAGAAAAACAACCAAAATAATTAGGAAAAATAGAAAGGGAAAATATTATACTTCTATTTTTCGAGTCGAGCCGTTGAGCGTATGCGAGTGTGTTATGCGAGGGAATACAAATGTCCCTAGACCAATGGGTTTTGTTTCTTTGTAGATGTTAAAATGGATGATCTCTCTTGTATGTCTCGTATTGATGTAACAGACGGTTTTGATCCCGTACATAGTTTATTTTATCTATTGATTTCTTAAACAAAGTAGATGCAATTATTCAGCTTTGGAATTGAACTTATTTGCATTCCGCTGCAGAATTTCTCTACTGTAATTGTAGTCTATTTTTCAATTATGAATGTAGTGGAGAGTTCACAAGGACATCAACACGGCTAGTCCTTCGTTGGTTTGCGAAATAATATATTATATAAATGGAAAGTGAATGCACTTTGTACTTTTTATTGGGAATTCTCCATTTGATGTTTTTAACTATAAATTTGACTATTGCTAATACGGATCTTTCATTATATCGAAATCTTTATTCAGATTCCAATAGTCTTCTGTTCCAGGTAGGGGAATCTGGTAGTCTTCGGGACCTTCTGGAAGCTCATCCGAATACTCGGGATAAACAGGACATGGCTTTGGCTGAGGCAACTCGGGATACCAACCTACGGGGCACAATGAGATTTTGTACACTCCCAGTCGTAACAATAACTTTGTTTCACAATTAAGACAACAAATTAAACATGACATGACACTTACATGGACACTCCTGGTCAATGATGACTGGTTGACCCATCCAGGAGGCACGTTCGGTGTGGTCAATGACGTCGTATCTGGTTAGTGGATGAATGAAAATGGAAAGATTCCCGTGATTCTGGGCCATAAATGAATGTGCAGCGTTGAATGACGTTTTGTTACAGCACATTTCATATTGTGACACTGGGAATGGACCAAACCAACCTATGTAGATCTGTAGTAAACAGAGAAATGATCATTTTTTTGGGCATAAACTCAAACTTTTTTTTGTTATAAATCACACAAATATATAATTAGACAGACCTGATTCAAAGAGCATTCTTCGAGTGTTCCGTTGTTAATCATTTCTCGCAACGTTCGCCTGCAATTAAAATAATATTTTATGGCATTTTTGAAAGAATCGTGGAATGGTGTCGAATTTCAAGATCTGAATTACCTTAATCCAAGAGCTTCGTTCGTGCTACTTTCCTTAATCTCGAAAAAGAATGTGTGCAAATGCCATGCTCCAACTTCCTCAAGAATGTAGGAATGGGCGATGCCCACAGTGGCCACTAGGCCCATGCAAATGAAAAAACAGAATTGTTTCATTTTATATTTTGATAATTGAATGCCTTGGTACGTTCGTAATCTGTTTATGAAGCTTATATTTACTACATGAAGCTTTATATACTTTCAGTAGGTGCTTATCTCAAGAGACATCAAACTTCAGTAACTTACTCAGAAGTTCTTTTGATTTCATCATTTTATTGTCATCCTTTTGTTGCATGTCGGAATCTGTGATGAAATACCGTAATCTTCCATACGTAAAAATGCTCGTAAATGCGGATTTGGGAATTTCATCACAATTTTCCGACATCCGAATTGTAATCTGAAAATAATACTTTGCATTATTTGCAAATGTAATGTCCAACAGTTTACCGAATTTATGCATTAGAACTTCCACTCCACATCTCAGCTTGATCATACCTACTTCAGTTTCATCACGTTATTCAAGAAAGCAAACAAAACTTGTTATCGGGCGATTATTGAGCATTGATCATCAATTTCAATTATTGTCGAAACAGTCGCGGGTCGCGGCTATGTGACGCACAAAGAGTAACATCTTATTACATCATGCATCATGTTCATGTGAAATTACTGCATCACCACATCACAGATCACCGCATCTATCGATCTGGTTTGTCGATGCCGACTTGTGGTCTGTTGCACATACCTACACGCACGTTGAGATTGGATACTTAATTATCGGATTCTATTGTCATGAGGCGAGGGCGGAGGCGAGGCGATATTAATAATTTTTCCCAGTTCACATTTTATCAACAAGTACAGTTTACGTTTAAACGACTTCTGGATGACAAAATGATGATCTTATTGATAATGGAATACAGATCTTATAATGGAATGATCTTATTCTGTGTATTACAATTACAGGACGACACATTACAACCGTATTACAATTCGAATACAGGTAAACAATTTATTGAACAATTCAATAAAATTTAATGCCAGTACTCGTTCAGAATTGGTAATCCTTGAGTAATCTGCTAACCACTTTAATTGCATGCATCTAGCGCTACATATGAATATGAATAAATATCTGCATACAGATATTTTGAATCGTCGACAGTCTCATTTTCATTTCCAAAATCTCATGTGACTAACAAAGAATTATTAATACCTGCTAATAATACCAGACAACTCCAGACTGACGTTTGTTCTCCATTTGGATTTCTGCTGGACTTGACACATCATCATCATCCACGACTACTACAACATTTACTGGAGCTGGAATTCTTACGACAGGAACATATTTGCATAACATTAAGTTTACCTGAGCACATATATTCACGAACGAACCACATTGTGATAGTGCGGCGTACCATCATCAGGCACACCACTGCAAAATATAGACCGCAGTCTCCGCTGTGAAAGGTTTACATATATTTCAAGTCATTGCATTGTTGCAAATGCTCAACTTGCTCAACTACGATGAACTGATGAACACCCCTTGAAACTCCAAAGCAGAAAAATTAAAATGACGTATATGACGTAAATGACACTATAATTTCCATTTCATGACTCTATAATATGCTAAATGTTTCATCAAGACATTTTATCCAAATCCAATTCAGTTATATATACAAACTCAACACGAGGGTGAGGTAGAGTTCAGATTTTTGGTATGTTGAAATTGTTGGTACAACAAGTTGTGGTTAGTACATACATATATGTACATCAAGAAGATCTGTTTTGTAGTTGATTGAAGTTGGTTGAGTGAGTGGGAGGGAAGGGAATGGAGGTGGCAGGATTTCCAATCCAAAGTATGTAAGGTACATGTACATAATAAATATGTAAGAGTTCATTGAACAGCTCACATCACAGCCTGCCTCGTTTTGAGCGTCTGTCTGTCAAAGTTACTGATCCAGTTTCCAGTTTGTTTTAGTGGTGATTGATTGTAGTTACTGAAGGTTTGACGATCTCCGATCTCAGCATTGTTTTAAATCACAGTTAACTGTCAGTTAGTTCCGGCGATCTGTTGGAGTTGGAGGCGTCAATATATAGAAGAAATTAATAACAAGATCACAAACGGTAAGTATCAGATTTTGGATCAGGTGATCATGACTTGTGGTGACACGGGTGATGCAGGCAGATATTGTTGTAAATAGGTAGTTATTTATATGCAAGGTTTATGTGATAATAATTTTATTGTTGCCAAATAATTAAGTTTCAGTGATTGATGAGGCTTTCCACTTACTTGATTGTTGAATTCCTGTGGATTTTAGGCTTTGCTGAATATACCGTTCGTTAGTCATCATGAAGCTATATACTCGGAGTAATTGTTCCTATCTAGTTCCTAAAGAGGACCAAGGGAGAGAGTTCGAAATTGCCGAGAACGAGATTAATCAAGCGAATTACGAAGAAGGCCTGAAACGAATGGTAGAGCTTATCCAGATTTGTGATTTTGTCGCGATAGATGCTGCTGTTGAAACCACTGGATTTTTATTGAAAAATGAGGATTTCAATACGGCTTACATTAAGGATATATTTAAGTATGATTGTAATCGTAATTTTGTAATCGTAATGATTTTTTTCACACTAGTCTTCTTTTAATCTTTCTGGATGCTCTTATTTATCCTTTCTCTTTGTACTTATTATATTTTAGCCCTGCTGGTAAATGGTACGATGAAATAAAGCGTCGCGAAAGAACGGCGTGCCTGCTGGAGGTTGGGATTACAATTTTCAAACGAAATCCAAATCAACCGGATGAAATCGAAGCTGAAGCTTTTAACATTCCAGTTCAGCCTGCATGCCTGGATGACAATGAAATTGCGCGTTTTCGAGGGTGCACATGGGTTCGTGTCCAGTTTGACGGGTATGGACAGGAGTTCATTAATGATGTTGAATTCGATGTAAACAAGTCTTTCTATAAGGGAGCTCCATACTTAAATCGTCAGCTAAGGGAGCGTGGAAAGGAATACATGAAAGCAAACCCTGAGTTTATGACGGCAACTAGAAAGCGTCGCCTGAACAGGTACCTGATGCCAGAGTTGCATGAAAAGTTGAATGAAAGTCAAATGACGACAATCATTGAGCGCTTGAAAGGAGTTTCCAAAGTTTTTGAGGCGGTCTCTCAACATAAAGTTCCTATTGTAGGGCACCATCTGCTCTTAAAACTCATTCTTATCTACAAAGATTTTATTGACTTTCTTCCGGATACGTACTTGAAGTGTATTAACAGTATAAAGGACTTGTTCCAGGTGATATATGACACTAAACAGATTGCGGTTGATGTATGGCATGAATTTAAAATATCTCCAGTCTTGCTGCGGACGGCACAAAGTTGTAAGTTCTAATTATTACTATTATATTTCAGAATTATGTATAAACTGCACTATATTCATTTTTTAAGGAATAGATTTCATGTTTTTGCAGGTACGCTCTACAGCCTTCTCAGAAACATCAGCATGAATGGCGAATTGCAAAAATTTAGTGTGGTTTTAAGTAAACAATCTGAAAAATATGTGTTAGATGTAAGTGATATAGCAGATGGCGAGATTGTAGAACATGAAACCGGTAGCTATTGTTATGTTTCTGGATTCGATGCTTTGACTAGTGGGTTAACATTTTTAAATATGATTGAGAGAATGGAAGCGTCAAAAGTGGATTGTGGGTCAAAGAAAGACTTCAGCAATTATTTGAATTTGTTTTTAAAGGGTGATGCAACAAGATTTAAAAATAGAATTTATGGAGAACCGGTAATGCCTGCAATAAATGGCCATATTGCAGAACAAACAAAAGTAGAGAAACGGCTTAAGTGTATTGTTAACAAATAATTAATGTATACATTATATATTAGGTAATTAGGGCGTTATGTCCGCAAAATTTGACATTCGTCATTGTTTTAGTTAAAGTAAATAGTAAATTATAATCCTCAACAGATTATGATGTAAAATATTTGTATCGTGGTTTAGTTTCATTGTCAGTTTTTGAAGTTAAAGGAACTATATAAGCTTATTTATTTCTTTGTGAAAATCTGAAAATAAACAAACGACTTGAGTCGTGGTGGCCTTCAATACGAGTGTCCCGATCCTGTACTGTTAAGTTTACTGTGTCTCTTGCTGTGATGATGTGCATGTATATTGGTAACGCTGAGCCTGCTGTTACGTCTAGAAGGGCCGGCGCCCTTCCTGATAATCGCTGACCTATCCTTATCATGTCGTTTGGAAGCGTTTCTATCAAACTCATTAACTGCCAATGTATCCTCACCGTGATACTGAATATGCACTCCGGTTTTCTTGATAGGAAAACCTACGTCCGCTAAATTAATCTCATTCTTTAAGAAAGCGTCAAAGTAGGTATTTTTAGTGTTCTTGTGATCCGTGGCCTGCTCGTTGAGATCATAATGAATTTCGTGCATTTTCCGATCCCGAACTTCAATCATAAGTTTATAATAATCTGTAGGATCGCTCTCCCTCTTCTCAATGTTTTCATTCAGAGCTTCAAACAGTTCACATTCTCTATTTGCTGCTTTCTTTTTCATCTGTTGGGTGAAGCGCTTCATACTTGTAGTTCGTTGGGAGTCAACGATAGCTCGACAAAATTGCGTTTTCAAACAGTCACGTTCTTTCTCTGCGATAATTATTCTTTGATTTGTAGCTTCATTGGCTGCTTCTAACATTCTCAGATTGTATTTTCTCTTCTTCAACTCTTCTTCCTTGGCTTCCAGAATAGCCAATAATTCCTCGAGGTTATCATCCTGGTGTAGGATGATCCAATCATCCATTAATACGTTCCAACGAAGGGCTGGTGCCACGTACACATCATAACGGTGCCTAAAGTGTTCATAGTCCCTTCTTTGCATGAGCTCTGACGTTGTCTGCTGTTTCACTTCTTGTTTCATTTGGTTTACAATTTCCAAACTGATTTTTAGCAATTCCTGAAAGAATGACTTCATTTGGTCAGCCTGCCAAGCGTGGTCATCTATTAGAAAACGTATTTGTTCTTCTTTCCAGGTCCCCATTTTTGCCAGTTGTTTGTCGTGTTCTTCCTCGTATTGATCATTACTTTCGAATAAGCGCCTATCGAAGTAGGACTCGAGACGGCGAACCTCTCGAGCAAATTCGTGTCGCAGATCGGAAACTTGTTTGGCATGCTGCCAATATAGTCCTCTAATCAACTGATAAAATGCCATTTGTGCTCGACGAATCTCCTTCTTTTTATTCATTAACGCCTCCTTCATGACCATATGAAGCTGCCAAGCCTCATCTTGCACTTGTGCCATTTGTTGTAGATGAAGAAGACGAACTTGTCCTAATTTCCGGGTTTGCTCTTGCTTTAGGAAACGAAGCTTCTTGTTGTACAAAGTATCTTCCTCATCTTTCTCCTTTTGAGCCTGCAGTTGTAACGTAACGAAAGCACAATTTATAGTTCCTTTAATTTGTCACAATAATGCAAAGTAATGGGAGGGAATGCCTACTAACAGGTACGTGTTATTGGCAATTGTGTTAATTAATGTAGCGATAAATCCAATCATATATCTTTGCTTTTATATTACATCTTGCAGGTGGGTCTTGAGGGATTGGACCTTAGCCTTCTCGATCAAAATTTGTTCCATTATGAGGTTCCATCTTTGGAACACCCTTTCCCGTTCAAGCATATAAAAATTGCGTTCCTCCCTTTCTCTTTCCATCTCTGCCTGTTGAATGAAATGTA
>JAANSN010006300.1:0-10770 GCA_036850665.1 Dicranocentrus wangi
AAAACTTTCTTAAAATGATGGACCATTTTAAATAAATGGACAGAAATAAAGAGTTTACTTTATGCATACCATATAACATAATATAAACGCCGTTAATTATTCTATTTTACAAACGTAATGCTCATTATAGGATAGGTTGGTTGTACAGCGTAAACAGAGTTAGAGAATTCGTTAGTCCGCAGAGCAGTTTTGCGGAGTGATTTTCGGTGTAATTTCGAGTCGTCCCGTCAGTGTGAGTTTGCAGTTTTTGCAAAGTTAAATTGGTTTCTTTGTCAAATCTAACACAACAGATTTAACAGTCGTGTAGCAGGAAATTATGTAAACGGAATAAACTCTGACGTTTCATTTCACATTTTAATACATTCACGCTTTTTGCAGAGGATTATTATAATTTGAGCTGATTGCAACACCTTGACTTTGACTTATAAAACGACTTGACTTCCACGACAGGAGGGATATGGCATAGAACATGTCGGCTATGGCTTTGCTCAATGCGGTCTGCTGATTGACCGCACTTCTAGATCAAATATTGATTATAGGCTTACACCCTGCCAAATTGCAATTCTGCTGCAGCTGCTGACAATGGTAGTGTTATTCCCTGTATTGATTAGTTGATTAGCACCAGAAAAAAATATATTGTATTTTATGGATTATATATGAATAGGCATGTATTTCCTTATGTAAAACATGCTACGGATCACCACTTTGATTGAGTATTATTACTCTTTTGAACTTGGACTCACATTTGCACGTGGTGTCCGCATTGAATTGACCAAAAACTTGGTATTTTTTTTACATTCACTCACACTCGATAGGACCTTGCCTTCAATCATTGAAAGGCGTTCCCAGATTCCAGTTTTACTTCAAACAATACACCCTCTCTTGCAGAAAACGAATCACAAAAACAACGTCAGAAGGATTATGCTTATAGATTTTTCACAGGATTTTCATCAAATGCGGACCAGCTGGCATTACAGCAAATATCAATAAAAACACCTTAGTTTTTACTAGGATTATTGATAAACGATAAATTTTGAGGTAAATCCCATTCCGCTCAAGGTCAAAGGGTGTACCTACAACTGCCAGTGCTTATTGTTGAGTCCAGATATTGGCACTCAAAACATTCATCCTCCAGAGGAGAGACGTCAAGCATAAAAAATCAATGCCGCTCAGCATTGCATTAAAGTCATGTAATTTCACAGTGGATTACAACTCGCATCAGTAAATATCACCCATCATCTTCTACAGCAATACGAGTATTCCTGGTTTCATATCAGTTTCATGTTATAATTTATGCATATTTATACCTCATGTCTCTAGCCTGCAGGCAAAAACTGCTCTTAGGAAGTCTGCACTTAATACCGATCTTCTTATACCTTTGCCCTCCTCCTCCTCCTCCTCCTCTCATTGTTCTGCTTAAGTAAGAGTAATAATAATGCTAGAAAAAATGCAACTTTCCATTGTGTTTCATTACACAAGAAACGAGACGAGTCCCTATCGCCCTTAAAAAGGGAATCTAGGTATAATGGTGGTGATGGTGAGTAACTCATTACAAGCGAGTGTGGGATGCAGAAGACTACGCGACGAGAGGAACGATCGAGTGACCATTCATTCCAATCCAAATGTTGTAGGGTACCCTTACTACGTACGACGACGCTATATATGCACTACAATACTTTTTTTTGTATAATAATTATCATTACGTCCACTTCAACTTGCTCTCTCATGCACATTAGAAAACATCTTCAAGATTTTCCGACGCACACGGACGGCTCACGCACGGTATGCAAATGAATACTACGCAATGCATCGTATATCCCCTGCTGATGACGAACAAGGTTGGTGATGAAACTGTGAACGTAGAATACCACGTACAATGAGAGAATGTAAAGATGAGCTCACAAAAGAACAAGAACCCTATCTTTAGGGGGATCGGACGGACGATGCCTTCTTTTCTTGTCAACTGTACTTTTCTTTCTTACAACGCGTCGTCTTCGAGTGACTCGCGTACCATGGCATGACGGTGCCTAATTCATCTGTCGTATTGTCCTCTACACGGCCTACTATATGCTTCTAACTGTTTAAGTGAGCATTAAAAGTTAGCTCGTCGTCCACCTGCTAGATGGACTGCTAATCTCTACAGGTACAACAACGACTTTAAGTGCATACCTATTATAACCTTATTCGGAGAGTCTATCTGGGTCTCATCTTGATTTTCCAGAAAGGGTTTCTCATCATCTCACATCAGGAGAATTTATTTTTTTGCTTTAGGCGATCCAACTCCACTTTTCCCCCTTTTCCACCGAAAATGATTCCCATACCATTTACCCTTATGTCAAATCTTGAGCATCTCTCTCTACCACTGCAATCACTCCACC
Source organism: Dicranocentrus wangi (assembly GCA_036850665.1). NCBI lineage: Eukaryota > Metazoa > Arthropoda > Collembola > Entomobryomorpha > Entomobryidae > Dicranocentrus > Dicranocentrus wangi. The sequence goes on from JAANSN010006300.1 coordinate 2,379, forward strand.
GTTCCAATTAAATTGATTCCGTGATATTTCCGAGCAGCAACTTTGCAATTATTTTCAGACACTTGATTCATAAATCATTTTATTCCGGGCAGCTTTTACTTGGCCAGTAATTAGCAGTGAGTTGAAATCCGAGCAAAAATCTGACAAAATACCACTTACTCATCATTACCCCCAGGAATTTCCCTAATTACACATTCATGTATTTTTTTTTGCAAAAACGTTGTTGTGATCCCTTCGCTCAGGCCTGCCTGGTGCGAAGAGCAAAATAGATTTTTAGATATAATATTTTGAGATACATGTATTTGAGTGAGTAAAGTGAACCTGTAATTCCCCACCAGCATGCACTACGACAGGACCACGATACTTCATATTCAATACTCAACGCTAAACATATATTTTTACATTAAGGCAACAAAACTGTAGGTATGTATTTTTCTTCTTTTATGCTTAAGTATAAGTACATGTGGCTTGTTTGTATACATCTGTTGCTCCTTCAAGCACAGCTCGCTCACCTGCGTTTTCCTTACCTCCACATCGTCTTGCCAGACTAATCAGTTGAGTTTCAAGAGTCGAGCAAGAGTTTGCTGCTCCTCGTCTCTCTGTCGTTCGTTCGTTCGTTCGTTGTGCACGGGAAGAATTGAAGAATGTGAAAAGAAAGAGCTGGCTGGCACCCTTTTTTCTTCTCTCCTCTCCTCTCTGGATCATTATCATATCCTTCATCCTCCAGACAAACGGTAATTCCATTGAAATATAAAAAAGTGTTTTTTTGTCCGTGGCGAGATACATACACTCCCAGAAAAAGAGTAGAAATTACACAGAAAAATCCTTTTGACAGTTGGTTCTTCGTCTTAAAAAGCTACTGTTGTAACAGGCGGCGGATGTGTATGTGTTTTAACAACACACACACAAAAAAAAATATATATCTCATCAACTCCGAGTTTTATTGTGCGTGTGTGTCCACCTAAAACTGCTTCAAGAAACTGGGGAACTCCCTTGAAAAAAATTCCAGCTCCATTTACTGTTTTTTGTTTTGTTGCTTTTGGAAGTGGTACGGATGATTACAACAGATTTTACGACCGTGAGCTCTGTGTGGTGAAGGGAAACCAGGTGAAATTTAGGATCCAGAAAGGGAACCAAGTGAAACCCATTGCCTATATAACTGCGTACCTGTATGGGTTTGTTCTTTTGAGAATCCACTCTGAACCAGCTAGGGAATTCCTATTGTTGTTCGGCAACTTCGGCATATATGTGGATCATAAGATCAAGGATGAAGTAGTAGTAAAGCTCTCGTCACCAGCCAGTCAATACTCGAAAGGGATTTTTGTTGGTTTTAGTGAAAGTGACAGGATTTGGCTTGTTTTACAAGGAAACGAAAGTGACATGCGTGTATTGAAATAAAATCAATGGGATATCCTGCACCATAATATAATATCTTTTGGCTGGCTGCTCTTCCAATTAGAAAACCAAGGATGGGCTCTCCATTACTAAACTGCTGAGCCGGGATCGGCTGACAAGAAGACCGTAATTGGTATAATCCCCAGAAAAAGGATTCTATTACAATCTTAAGTACATTTACTTGTACACAACCAACCACACTTGCCAAAAATCCATCATGGCAAAATCCAAGGTCCGACCTGGGAAAGGGATGATGATGAACAGCATGAAAATGCCTGGTGGACCACTCCTCACCATCCCGTCCCTCATAGCCGTCGTCTCCTTAGGATTCCTATTTATTGTCGGAGTGTCCTCCGCGGCAGCTCCCGAAGACAGTGTAAAAAATAGTACTGAAAGTAGTGTAACTACGTCGTTAGGTAATGCTAGTTGTGCGTGTGTTGGTGGTGGTGGTAGTGTGCCATGTGCAAACGTAACATCCAAGGATTGTCCCAACGGAAGGGTTCTCCCTCGGCGGGATTGCTCATGCTGTTTCGTGTGTGCCAAACAACTGACTGAAAGTTGCAACGAGGGGGATGCCCCGTGCGACACCGACTACGGGTTGGAATGTGGATCGGATCAGAAATGTCAAGGTAAGAGTAATGGAGAATAGAGAATAAACGCCATGTAAAAAGCAAATAATCCAATTGCGTAATAATAACTTTGGTTTACGATCGAGGTACTCAAATTTAGAGTGCAAATTGACATTTTGAAATAGCCATTTTATTATCGATTGCTTTGTGGTTGGTGGTGTTCATTATATTCCAAAGTTTAATTGCGGCTCGTCATAATAATGTTCTCAATTTGCTATAATCCCATATGCATTCATCATCATCCCACTCCATATTATATTGCATGATTGCTATTGATAATTACAGGTGGTATTTTTTGCTGACTCACATTTTATTTTACACCATGCGTAAAATGTGTGTACAAAAATATTTATTTACTATTTTATTCGTTACATCATCATCTTCTTGAGCGAAAGAGTCTCTAATGAAAATGGATTCAAAAGACATCAACTATCATTACCATACAATTACCGTTTTGTTGGGGGATATGTTATTATTAGAAAATAAAAATAATTTTTTTCACCATTGTTCGAAAAAGTGTTGTCTAGTTGTCTTGCTGTTGTAAGCTAAACCAGGAATTATAATGAGTCTCAGGATATTTTGCAATCCTATAATATTCCTATATATTCTACCCTCTCCACTAGGGGGAAAAATGTTGTTGAGGAACGCAACGCTAATCATTTCGATAGCTTGGAACAATGGGCATATCAATATGAGACCGTCTTCACTTTATCATTTACTATCATTATGTCATCAAAACATATATAAAAGTAAACATTAAGGGCTAGAGACTAGACACGGTTCATTCCCTTCCCTCGACTCGATGTTTTGTTGTTACGTAGTCGCGGCCTTTTGTAACAGAGAGAAATAGTAAGTAAATAGGTGTGCTAACTATAGCACACACAAAAGCACCACTTACAAAACATTTTTTTGAAGGATACTTAGCTCGTATCGTGTTAGGACACAGTTTTACGAGTTTGAAAAGGGAAAAAAGTGACCAGTTTCTTCATGACTGTTGTAGAGGTAGTTAGTTCTATTGGATGTTTATAATATATTTTCTGCGTTGATGTTTCTCTTCAAAGGGTTCATCCTTTCTGAAGTGTAATGCGGCCTGAAAGGGATCATTGTTAATGGAATCATTTAGATGAAACTATATATTGAATATAAGAGTTATATTTCTACTTATACGTCCTTATTCGCAATGGGATTTCCTTCGAAAAAAAAACTATTTTTTTCTTGATGAATGTCTTCTCCAATCTCAAAGTGAATACCTAAAACCTATGTAGCATATTATATATTAGAAGCAGGTTATATTATGTGTGTATCCACCTTGTAAAAAATGTGACATGCAATATTTCCTCCTTTTTTATTGCTGATCTGATGAGCCTGCAAAGCAAAGCATAATATCGCGGATTGCAGGTTGCAACTGCAACACATTGTCAGAAAAAAATCCCAACAAAGACGGCGGAATAAGCACATAACCTATTTGATGATTTTCATTGATATTCCATCTCTCGTCTTGGCTAAATGACCAAGTAAAAGTACAAGTTGAATGGCCGGTACAAAAAAAGTAATCAGCGTGCTATCGTTTGTATGTATATATATTGCACCAAGTTACATAATAACTGCAATCATGATGGGTACATGACATGACGGCACAAGAATACTACTACTACTACTACTACTACTACTACTACTGTCGTATCCTTTTACAAACTTTTAAAAAAATACATATATATACTATTACAACTACACAACAATGCAAATATATATATGTGTATGGCATAAATAGCAGCACATTTTTTTGCCTGAACGTATCATAACGCGTTATGTGAGTGTCTTGTGTTTGTGTATGTAGGCTAAACTGCGACCGTTTTAGTGCCGCATCATTCACCTGGTATCACACTTTTGACACATACCCCGACTTCCAACTTGAGATGTCGGCTGACTTGTTCTCTGACTCTGCAAAAATAGTAATACACAACTTAAATGAGCGTAAAGTATTTCCGAATACCAAGGTACACAAAGGGCTCTCTGCCTGCTTGATTTAAAGAGAAAAAAAAAGTTGTGATTCTACGTGAGTTATCCGACAATGAGAGTACAGCAACACTCGAGGAAAAGCTAACAAACGTGTAAAAATGGGCGCATCCTTCTCAAATTGTAGAGAATTTCGCTTCCTGTGTTCAGCAACGTGTCTAAACTTTACTCATCCATAAATACTGTTGCCTTTTTTCTTTATTCATGTTTACACAGTCGGGCCGAAGNATTCATGTTTACACAGTCGGGCCGAAGAAGCAACTTTGAATAAATTGTGCAGTGTAGTAAGTGTACCTACCTACTTGTGCACAGACCCATGTGCGGCGGATGATGATGAGCAACAGCAACATTCTAAAACATCCTTTTGCATTCCGTATAGTAAGTACATACACGGCATCATTCACGTTGAGCTCATTCATCTGTATCATTCATGAACATCAAAGTAGGAACTAAAAGTCTGAAGACTTATTTATATTTTTATGATTATTTATGTTTGCCTTACGTCCGTAGTACGAAAAAAGGAAAAAGAGTTGATGTTGTTGGTGCAAAAACAAGGGAAGATATAGAAGCTTCCCCAATCAAATGTTAAAATGTGCAGGCTGTAGGTAGGCAAACGCAGAGAGAGGTAGAATAGGTTTTTTGGTGTGGAGATATGTTTGTTTCTGGTTGTCTGACTCTTTTTTTTCAAATTGCGGTTTTTTCGTAGAACCATACGTTAAGGCTCTTTTTTACTAAATTAAAGCTGGCAATTACTTGAGGAGTTAATGTTTGGGAAAAAACTGGTTGTGTTCAAAATTCTAATTGAAATCAAGTCTGAGTTTTAGACTGAAGCCATGAGAAAATACTGTAGTTTTTGGAGATAGATAGCTCATGATCCCAACAATTATTAGAGACTCGAGGAGAAGGATTCAAAAGTGTAGGTTTTGATTTGAGTGTTTTTCAACGATCAAACTAGGTACAAAAGGTATTGATATATGTGGTTGTTTTTGGGGTATATTCTGTGCATTTAGAAGTTTTTTTTTCAGCAATCGGCAATAATCATGGTCATGGCATGTTTTTTTTTCTTCTTCCTCCTTTCCGCTTTTCCCTATTTCTCTCACGCTGACAAACACAAAAATAACGTGAATTTGGTGAGGTAAACCATTGAACACATCGCATCGATCTGTGTGTGCCGCGCCGTATAAGTCGTAACTAATAATTGCAATGTGAGAGTGGAACCAGCAATATAAATGGACTTTGCTCACGAATCAGTCAAAACATTGGAAAAATATATACATTTTTCCCCCTTCTTGATGTTGTTGCATTCTTTTCTTGAAAGAAAAAGCACTTTTCCTCTCGTACTCGCATATTATTGGTTTTGTATCATAAAAAAACCAGTCGGATTGTTTAGTGTGATATACTTAATACGTACGTATTCACCAAGACTCTGAATCATCTGAACTGGTGTAGAAATGAGGGCACAAAGTTTGAGGCGATATATCATATCTTTTACATATTTTTCTAAATCAAAAGTGCAACTTTGAGTCTTGCCGTGTTTTACCGATAAAATGGCCATTGAGCTATCAGAATTGCGTTATGACGGCGGAATACCTATATCATGTGGAATATATACTTATAGATATGCTCGTAGGGGAAAAAGGAAAGAAAAAGTGAATCAAGACAAAGAGTGCGAATATATCGAGATATAAATTGCTCTAAATAGTTATATGTTGGTCAGAAGAGATAAAACGTGTGTGGTGTCCTTTTAGTCTTGTTAAAAAAACTCTCGTGGGGGTAGGGGTAGTGTAGAGCCGTGCTGATAACATGTTTTAATAACTTTGGTGACTTCTTCTTAGCCACAGCCGCAGCCGGTGAGTGGCTGAATGAGAACCGTTTATAGGTTTTGCATAAAAGGAATCAGTAAACCACTCATTTCTTTATATACTTATTTATCAATTATCCCTCCTCCCCTTGTTGACTGGGCTTGCAGACTGTTTTTATTATTTCAGTTGACGTTTGGTTGACAGAATAATTACTTTGCATTCAAAATATTACCCCCATTCCGCTTATAGCTGTGAGAAATATGGAAATTGCAATTTTGCTAATAATTGCTAATTGTCGATTGTCGCATTTTTTTATTGCTGAAAAAAAAAATCCGCTGCATCCACATGCATTCTATTTATGTTTCGAGCTGAAAAACATGATAACATTCGCTTTTATTTTTTTCCTTCTTCTCGGAATCATCATGTTGATTCTCTTATTTGTGGGATTCTTTTGTAAAGAAATCAAAAGTGGGATTGTTTTAAAGGGAAAAGACTACTCGTTATAGCTCCGTGTGTTTATTAGCAGTAAAGTAAAACGGACGTCCGGCGACAGTTGGATTTGCATGTAAAATGCAATTGACGACGCATCCTCACTCACAATAGGAAACTCCCTCGCATTTCGCATTACGGGATACATATACGCATTATTATTATTATACGCGGACATAGACATTTACTCTACTTTTTGAAAAAATGATATTATATACGGTGATCATGAGGAACGTGCCTTGAGCACTCTAATCGTTCCCCTATTTTAATCACTTTTGCTTTTGCTGTCTGTCACCCAAATGCACCCTCTTCTCCTCCCCGAGCAGTGTTTTTACGACGTGTCTCCTTGTGTGACCTGCTGTAGAAAGGGTACATGAAAAAAAGGGAAATGGTAATTATGGAGTACACAATAAAATTAAGTTTGCTCAAGGCAGAAAAAAAATTTCCTTTCACTTGACTTTGCACCTTTTTTTCACGATGCACAATGGGATGAGTGAGATGAATGGGATTCGAAAGGCGAAAAGGATTTAGCACTCCCCCGCAGTGAAAATCATCATGAAGCCCATTCAAATCAATAAAGTGCTCGCACACTATAGCACATCATCATCTAAACGAAAGTAATTTGCATAAAACTGTTTATGGGCTAAATGGAGGTGATGGACGACAATGACAATTACAACTTGACGGACTTGTGTGCAAATCTTGGGAGGAGGATGAGGTTTAACCAGATTTGAAGTACTCCTTTTGCTCACGTCAGTCCATGACGGATGATGATATACATTCACCACCTTAATTTATGCGGTTGTGTTATTCTTGGTTAATATTATGCTTTACGATTTACTTTAATGTGGGTGGTGGTGGTTGTGGAGATGCTAATTTGCGTGGATGCAAAACATCGAGACCATTTGTGGTTAAACTAAGTCATCTTCAGAGAAGAAGAGTTGAGACATGTTTTTTTCAAAGTCATACACACATTACCATTGTTTACCTTCATTAATTTTTTCCTCAGTATCGCACACACACAGGCCAACAGATTCCTAGACATTTTTTCCCTGCTCGTCTCCTATCACACCGTTCGACATGTTTTTCCTTTTGATATCTGACTCATCAATTAAACACACCACTACCGTGAGAGAAGCATCGTTGTCGTTATCAAAACTATGTGAAATACTGCAGCAGTCTGTGAATGGCTGTTGTGTGTGAGTTGCATTTTTTTTTGAAAAATGTATTTTATGCCCTTGACTAGATGCAGACATTTTCTGAGAGAGCATCCCAAGAGCAAAAAGTGTTGGTGAATGATAAACATGATATTACTTTTAAGTAGCCTTCTCAGCTTCTATTGCAAGAAGGCTGAGGGAAATCAAGGTATGCGTGGTGGTGCATGCATGGTGGCTCAGTTTTAAAAAATCAAAGTGAATCATGCACATCATCATCATCATCATCCTTTTCTCGGAGCATGAATCTAACTGCTTTTTTTCTTCTTCTTTGAGATTTAGAATTTGAATTACATCTAATTTGGACGTACAATGAAAATGGCATTCATTAATCCGGTCTTTTGTTTCTTGAAAGAGAAAAAAATTATTCAAACTTCTCCGAATGGGGAGAATATCAAGGCGACTGGGACTGTGAGAATGGTGCAACCTCTTCTCTGGGTTCATCTTGCACTTGGACCGAGTGAGTCAGAGAGAATGCAAACAAAAAAGGTTTTTATTTCTTATTTCACATGTACAACACGACGTATCTTTCAAAAAAAACCTCTGCAGTTTATTATTATTATTTTTTTAATTCGTCCCTCATCCCATCCATCTTTTCCCATTAAGATCCATTCAGAGAGTTCCACTATCTTCTCAACTATCTCACACAGGTAGCCTAAACTTGGTGCGTGAGTGAGTGAGTGAAGAAGAAGATGATGCGATGGAGGAGCGAAAGGGTTGAAGAAAATTTGGAATATCACTTATAGAATATCATGATGCATCAGAATTCACGGCTTGAATTCAACCTGAAATTGTTGAGTCAGCAGGTGCCTACAGGCTCTCTCGCTCAGCTACAGTTTTGTGTAGG
>JAANSN010006301.1:0-10768 GCA_036850665.1 Dicranocentrus wangi
GATGGAGGAAAAGGTAATAGTCTCCACAATATTTAGAAACTTCCAAGTCACAGCAGCGGAGAAACGGGAGGATATCAACGTTCTGAGTGAACTCATTACTAGACCTGAACACGGGCTCCACGTGTCACTCCAAAAGCGAGTATAACTTTTAGCTTTTACCATACAATACAATGTCCTTGTTTAGCTGTATTATCGAATAAAACAATAAAGTACTCGAAATCTAATCAAATATACACACACCAACCAAAGCCTAATTTTGAATTTACGGATGCACAATTTAGGTAATTGTACCCAGTGTACAAAATACCTGTGCATATATCATATCACTCGATTGCTGGAATTGGTATTCATCTAGCACAAAATCGTAAAAAAAAACTCATTGTAGCCTCCAGTTAGTATCCGGCATCCGTCACACTTTAACTGCATCTCTCTCTAATTTGCAAATTGACATTCAAAATGCCATAATAATATACCTGTGTGCTGCAGCTTGTGGAGCACATGTGCAGTGTGCACCTGCACACTGGCTGGGCAGACTTACCTATTTTCACACTTTGCAGTTTGCATTGCACACAGGTTTTTTGCCTGTATCCCCAGCCCCAACGCATAGGATGCACACACGTATACGTATACCGGCTCACATGAAAAGGATAATGTACAGCAGTACATACACAATGTTGAATGTAGTATAGTGAGTAACATAATGTGTAGCAGATGTGAAATATGTGAAGACGAGACTTCGACAAGAGCAATTTTTTTGGGTTATGATATGATATGATTACTTACTTACTTACCGTGAGTGAGCAACATCACTGGATGCGAAAATCCGTCAAACATTGCGTCATTTTTGATTAAACATCTGGATAAACCGGGTGGGATTTAGTGAACAATTCGCACAAAGTGAGGGAGAACCGTAAAATAGTAATACGTCCACAACTGTTCACATTGTACTTGCTAATTACTAATTACACTACGTTAAATAAATTTCGTTCTCTTTCAACAAGTAGTACATCATGCCTACCGTTAATATTGCGAGGGATTTATTGTTCGAGCGGCTAAACAAGAAGTTTAGTAAGTGAGCAACATTTATAAGAGGAATTAATTATTTATTAAAAATATATGTTTTTAAAATGATTGAAAAAATTATTATTATGGCTTTGTTAAAATTCGTGCAGGTGAGGAGGAGTTTGACCACCTATGTTTCCAGTTTGGTATTGAGTTGGATGAAGTGGTAAGTGAAAGTTATGATATGAATATTAAAAATTGTAAATTCGGATTGGGGCTGTGATTGGGTTGAGAGTAACACGATAATGAATTGTATAATATGTACAAACGCTTTGTTTTGCTTGACCAGACGACAGACGAAAAGGATCCAAATGTGGTGATTTACAAAATTGATATTCCAGCCAACCGATATGATTTGTTGTGCGTGGAAGGGATTTCCCGAGCACTGTCCATTTTCTTGGAAGATATCAAACCACCATTGTACAAGGTTGTGAAACCGGCCGCTGGATCTGTAATTCAAACTGTGGTGAAACCATCTACGCAGGGTGTGCGACCTTTCATCGTCACTGGAATTCTGCGTGGCGTTCGTGTCACAAAGGTACTTCGTACTTAGATATATATAAGAAATAAATTCCAATAGAGTCTGCCAAGAGTTTTTTTATTTTGGAAATTATGGGTAAAATGGTAATATTATGAATCTTTTGCAGAATATATACAACTCAATAATTGATCTACAAGAAAAACTACATCACAACATTTGTCGAAAACGAACCATGGTCGCTATCGGAGTTCATGATTTGTCTAAAGTCACTCCACCGTTTGTGTACTCGGCTGACCCTCCAAAGGAAATCAAGTTCATTCCTTTAAACCAAACCAAAGAGTTCCGAGCAGATGAATTAATGGAATTCTATCAATCGGACAACCACCTTAAGCATTACTTGCATATTATCAAGGACGAGCCTTTGTATCCAATAATTAGAGACTCTAAAGGAGTGGTTCTGAGTATGCCACCTATAATTAATGGCGACAGGACCAAAGTTGACATGGAAGGAAAAGACGAGAAGATCATGGATCTATTCTTTGAAGCGACAGCTACAGATATTACAAAGGTAAAGAAAGATTTACTAAGGTTTTGGAACAACCACAATTAGTTGTAATCTAATTTGGCGATTCTAATGTTCTTACAGGCCATGATTGTGCTAGATACATTGGTAACAATGCTATGTGAACACAGTGCCAGCAAGTTTACGGCTGAAGGAACTGAAGTTATATATGAGCACTCTGGGGAAACTGTGGTGCTACCAGCTTTAACGACAAGGACCAAAGAAATTAATGTTAAAGAAACAAATAGCATTGTTGGAATTGAGTAAGAGTTTCTCCCAACAATTCATAATTCAATTCCTTAATTTTACATTGTTACACCTTAGGCTTTTATACACACCTTTGGCTTTACTCTAATGTACTCTTCGTTTTATGTGTATTTCAGTATTAGCGCGGAAGACATGTCCACCAGGCTTACAAGAATGGGTTTAAAGTCAACTGTAAAAAACAAAACTGCTATTTCAGTTGAAATTCCTCCAACCCGACATGATGTAATCCATGCTTGTGATATATTTGAAGATGTTGCAATTGCATACGGATATGACAACATTGTCGCCGAGCTGCCTAGAACCCCTACTGTGGCTAAGCAATTTCCACTAAATAAAGTAACTGATCTATTGAGAGAAAATGTAGCACAGGCTGGATTCACGGAAGCCTTGACATTTTCGCTCTGCTCAATTGAAGACGAATGCGAGAAAATACGTCAAAATCGTTCTACTGTGGAACCAAACCTAGCAAAAATTTCCAACCCCAAGACACTTAGAATTCCAAACTGCTCGGAATACTTTACTTCCAGGACTTTTGAAGACAATTCAGGCCAACAAGAAAATGCCTCTCCCTTTGAAGCTATTTGAAATTTCAGATGTTGTTGTCGTTGATGCCAAAACAGATGTTGGGGCACGAAACGAGCGTCACATGAGCGCAGTTTATTACAATAAGTCACCAGGTTTTGAAACCATTCAATGGGTTACTGGATCGTGTGATGCAACTTTTGGAAATAACAGATTATTCATTAAAAGCTACTGATAACAATCCCACATATTTTGAGGGCAGGGGTGCACAAATAATTGTCAAAGGTGCAAGTATAGGATCACTGGGAGTTTTACATCCCGAAGTTTGTGAGAAGTTTGAGTTGGTAAATCCATGCTCAGCTTTTGAAATTAATTTAGAAAAAGTTTTGTAACGATATTAAAGTCTTTGAATCGTTAACTATGTTATGTTTTGCATCAAGTAAAAATTATAAGTACATTTGGACATGGGCATTGCAGAAAACATATTTATTGTTAACATAAACCTTTTTTGAGTATGATTTTCTGGCACACTAATAAACTTTTGTTGCACAATATAAAAACAAGACTAGAGAATACTAATTTAACTGCAAAATTATACATATTTGAATACAACGTCTTTCCTTGAGTCTACAGTTTGCAGCTCCAATTTAACAGGGCACTGCAACCAGTAGCTGAGAATCTCTTCAGTGTATCCAATCAAAAAGTACATTTTCCGAGGTGGTATTGAGCGCAACACTATCCCAGCAATGCGAATCATGTTCGCTTGACGTTTAATTAAAATCTCTGACAAAAATAGATTGTGCCACGTGCCAGTCAGGAACTTACGAATAAATACGTCCTCTGTCAATGCTTGGGATGTCCGAAGTCCGAATAGGGCTCCAAGTCGTTTCTTGCCATTTTCTTCAAAGTCGAGCGACGCTGGAGGACGATGCAATACAATCATCCATTACAAATTATTGTAATTATTATAAAAAACAAACGAGCACGATGTCTTTCTTTTGTTGCCTGCTCTTGCGATTGATTAGTTGGTACTTGGTACTTACATGTATTAAACGTATTCCACCCCTTTCGCATTCCAATTTCATTAGGTTTATGAGCCTCCTCGTAAGTCAAGGGCTTGTCATGTTTGATACTAACAGTAAATCGTCCAGACTGCGACTTCTCCAAAATAGAACACGTCTGGAGGCCTCTTTGATTGTTAGCTAGTTTATTGAAACCCCAACCCGGACAGGAATGTCTGGTCGCAGCAGCTGAGCGGCTAAGTAATGAGCTGTTAATCATCCTTCCTTAATTGATACTCACTTCCTAGACGTAATTAAATGCCACTCGAAATTACTGTTAAATTACAAGTGGCAAGCAATTTTTTAAATTCAATAATTAATATTAAATGAAAGTAAATATTATAAACATATAAAACACGTTGCTTGCAAGCTAAAAACGGGAATGTATAATGTATCTTACCAGAAAAGCAAATTTCTACATCAGTGTATTACGTGACGTCTTCACAAACAATTAGGGACTTCACACAAAATTCTCGTCTTTTAATTTACCTAATTATCATATCTGATGACTCGGGCTGGTGGCTGAATCAGAAAATAAAATCAATTATCAAAACAAATGCAAATGAAGGACTAAAAGGACGACGGCCAGATGTTATTCTCACCTGGAAGCACGTGAGAAATCTCAGAGTACCCCGACCTTGCAAAGATATTTTGAGGAGACTGCGGCAATCAACTGTCACAACCTCTGAACACAACATACTACAACAAAGCCACTTTCAGTCAGTCTTCTCCATCCTTCCACAACACAACACAAAAAAAGCTACTACAGCTAATTAGCCCTGTTTACTTGTTATTTTTACTAATTACTAATTAACAACAGAGTGTCAAAACAGTCATAAATTAGAACACAACATACTACAACAAAGCCACTTTCAGTCAGTCTTCTCCATCCTTCCACAACACAACACAAAAAAAGCTACTACTACTACTACAGCTAATTAGCTCTGTCTGTTTACTTGTTAGTTTTACTAATTACTAATTACTAATTAACAACAGAGTGTCAAAACAATAATAAATTGGATAAATATCCACCAGAAAATGAAATACCTATAAATATAAATATACTATACTTACTTACTGCTTAATAAAAGCGGGCGGAGCAGAGAAGTTGGTGTCCGTTTTAATCGTAAGTAAAAAATACTCAAAAAGCGGAGTAGAAGTTGGAGTTGGAAGTGATGTTGAATGTATTGATTTGATGATGAGTTCTGACATTAATTAATTAGGTAATTAGTGATTCCATGTGTTCAAAGGAGTGACAGTAAGTGTGGGAGCTAAGTGTGTGTAAAAATTGTGCATTTAATCGCCGTTTAGTCTACGGTGTACGGTAAAGGATAGTTTTACCTACAAAACTGCGTACTGAAGATTTGAGCAGTATCACATCGATCGGCATTACTATTACTAGTCACTAGTGACTAGATTTCATTAACTGGTATAACTTGGGTAATCAATAAAAGTCATAATCATAATGTTTCTTTAATTGACAACAGTGTGGTATTAATGATGCGTTACGTAACTTATTTATGAATTTTTACTTTTTAATGTACTAGGACTAGTAGGAGCAAGCAATAAAGATGAACAGATCACTTGCCAATCGGTCGATGAACCGATCCATGAGTCAACAAGTCAAGCCAATAACACTGCAAGGCTCTGCAACAATGGTTGTAGAATTTTTTAAGTAAGTACATACTATTAAACAAATGTATTTTTTTGGTACTGTTTTGTATAGCTGCGTAAAAAGCTACTCTTTCTTTATTTATAATTGCATTAATTTTGTAATTTTATAGAGTATGCAGTAAATTCGATACTATATCAGCGTGGAGTTTATGCCCCAGAAACTTTTGACAGGACCCAGCAGTATGGGATAACTTTATTTGTGACGAAAGACCCTGACATACATAAATATTTTGACAGTATACTGCCACACCTTGAAGGTAAGCCAGAGTCAAAAGTCTCAGACAGTTCCATGATGTAAAATTAAATTACTCTATTTTGTAACTTGAACTTGAAGGTTAAGTTGGTGTAATTGATGTTGTTTTGTAGGTTGGCTCACCAGAGGGGAACTGAAAGGGATCTCATTAGTAATAACTTCAGCCATCACGGGTGAAAACCTTGAGAAATGGGATTTTGACATTCAAACGGTTAACCAAACTGACGGAGACGTAACCATAACGGGGTACGACATATACAAACATATTTGACTATTGAATAAGCCAGCCACACGGTTTATGCGCTGATTAGTTTTTAACTTTTTCCATCGTTAATTATATATACGGAATAATTCGCATTGCGCCTTGCGGTTGCATTGCTTTACGCGTTTCATAATTTGCGTTTTCTATTCTCTAACGGGCGTTTGAAATTAATTTGTAGGCGTCAACGTGAATATGGCAAGAAGGAGCTGGCTGAAATCCAGAAAGGAATACGAAATGTGATGCGGCAGGTCACAGCTACCGTTACTTTTCTTCCACTGTTAGACGCGCGGTGTGCTTTTGACCTCCGTATATATTTAGCCAAAAAAGCCGAAGTGGCCACTGGTTGGGTTGAAGAGACTGATACTATGATTGAAAATCCAGAAAAAGTTCAATTGCGGAGTTTTAGTACGAGTATTCATCGAGTAAACGCTAGCGTCACCTATAAAGCCGATCTTTAGTAAGATATATAAGATACCTCTCGGTAATGGTATGACAAAGTTGTGTCGCTTTCGCATGCTCTAGAGACACTGTTTCTGTTTAGTAGGACGTGAACGTGGGATAGCATATTAGTTTGATTTGATTGAGTTACCTTCGCATTTAATTCTTAATTCTTTTGTTTGTATTTGAACTATTTGTTATGTAGCTTTTGTCAGACCCCTCCCCGATAGTGTCAAGTAGTAACATGATCATGATTGTGAATGATTAGGTTTTAATTATTTGTTCAAATACTAAAATATCTACGTATTAAGTCCTGTAATGTAATAATATTAAGGTAAAATATATTTTCCGTATCCGTCAGGTCAGTTATGCAGGTATTGATGCAAGTATGCATGCAAAATTGCAAAAGTCGAGTTGCTACCCAGCGTGCAAAACTAGATTTTAAAGAATACATATTCTTATGGAAGTTCGGTTTCCAGTTTCTCCAATCTTACCTGTAGGTGTAAATGTTTTCACCCTGTTAATGGACTTATTCACTTGTTCAAAGATTTGTTCTAACTAAACGTAGGGTAACCCGCTTTATGTCAATAAACATTTGTCGATTGTACATTAAGATTAATACTGCAGGACCGTGAGAAGATACTGTATTTCGTCTCTGATTTTCTAAAGTAGATTCGTTTTGTATTCAGTTAGTTATTGCCTGGAGGAGGATTAGGGAATAGTAATATGTAATTAAATATCGCCATTCCTGAATAAAACCCATCATTGATGATGATAAAGCTGACACGCTTCATCATGCAGCGATGTGCAGAGTGCAGATGCGTTGATTATTGTCTATAATTTTACAAAATACAATAATTCCACAAGCAACCCAAACCCAATCCATGTTGATATACAAACCCGGGGCGGTTGCCGGTCCCAGGTCGCAGTCCCATCCAATTTTGTCCATTCCAATAATTCTGTTGTTGTACGCATTTAGTACAATTTGCAAACTTACCTTACCTGCCTGCTTCTAATTTAATTGTAATGTTCTAATTGAGAATAAGAATGAAATTCATGCAAAAAGTACATAACTACCTATGTACACGTACATATTTACATATAAACATGGCACACTATTCATGGTGGCATGCTGACCCTACTGCTAACAACGCCATAATGCTAAAATCTGCGCAGCTCCATCCATCCCGCCGTCATTCAACTATTTATTGTTTCCTTTGCTCTTGTTTATAGTAACCAAGTATTTGTATGTAAGTAAGTAGGCAGGGCAGGCATATAGGTAAGCTATTGTGTATCTCGTTCTCTTTGGATGTGTGTGTTGTTGTATTGTAAACATTAGACACACGCAGCAACGCAAAACAACATTGTCAAGGTGTCCAGCTGGGATCAGATCAGTGGTATCATTCATTCATTAGTCGTCTTCGCTAATTTTTTGTCGTTATCAAATAAATCACAAGTGTGTCATTGGCTAAAAAATCACTTTCAAAGCTAATTAGCAGGTTTACCACCACTTGAGTTGAATTAAATTACTGTATACATTCTTTTCCGTGACGGGGGGGACGAGATCGAGATGAGGAATTCATGTTGATTTATTGGTCATTGGTTGAGTGTTGGTTTGTTGTTATTAATTTCGCTAACAAATAATACAAATCCGCGTTTCTCAGCTGCTGTTAACGGGTAACGTATTGACAGAGAGGAGTCGGGGAAAGATAAATAAATTTGCATGTTTGTAGAAAAAATTATTATTAGTAGTACTGAACTGTAGGAGTGGAGGTCTCCAAAAAAATAGAGCTGCTTTGTTGTTATTTCGTTAAAAATAATACAAAAATCCGCGTTTCTCAGCTGCTGTTAACGGGTGACGTATTGACAGAGAGGAGTCGGGGAAAGATAAATAAATTTGCATGTTTGTAGAAAAAATTATTATTAGTAGTACTGAACTGTAGGAGTGGAGGTCTCCAAAAAAATAGACAATTATTAGTAAAGCAAAATGGTGGTGGGAGGAAATAAAGTGGAGGTTATTGTGGAGGAATCTGTTCGTGATGAGTTCATTCACAACGATAATAAGGACGATTCTTTTGTTGGACTCTTAGTAGGAGCTGTAAGCTACAAGCTGAAATACAACAATATTATATTATGCTGTGTGTGAGTGAATATTGGAATTTGGGCTAACATAATGGGATATATTTTTTTGTTTTATTGTAGTATACAGAGAATGGGACTTACTGTGTTGCCCACAGGGCACCAACCTTGGAAGAAGACACGGATGAACCCTCAGACACAGCACTCGCCCCAGCTACAGTCCAAACTTTGACACCGCAGCTAATCTCTAGACATGCCAAGCAAGTTATTCGAATGCTTCCTGGTGGAATACAAATTTTGGGTCTATATGTCATCGAAAAGACGGACAACTTGTTTTCTCAAAAGTATGAGCCATCCCTGAAATCGCTGTACGTACATCTCAATAAGGGACTAAGCCGGAATCCTTTTTATGGCTCGGACTTTGGCGAAAAAAACGAGAAATTGATTTTCCATTTTAATCCGCAAACTAAGAAATTCAATTGTAAAATAATGACTGACGGAAGTTCATTATCAGGAAAGTCAGTGGAAACATCATTCGCCGCAACAGAGTGGGCTAAGTTGGAATGCGAGTATGACACATGTGCTGCAATGCACATTGCAAAGAAAGATATTGGACTGCCTTTGAAGAAGAATCTTAATGTTCTGTTGAGATCATTTCAAGACTCGTTAAGTACAGCGAAATTCTTTATTGAAGGTCAAATTCCTGCTTCAGACATTCCATTTGTAGAACCGCCAGACGGCTGGGTCGATGTTGATGCAGGTATAAATCCTAGAGATGTTGACGTCGAGGCGGAGATACTTGGCGGAGGGCGAAATAGAAATAACGGAAGTGGAGATAATCCAGAAAACATCGATCAGTCAGCCTCATCCTCAGATTCTGATATAGAAATGTTTCCTGGAGGGTCATCGAACAAACGACCTGTCAGCCCGGTTCATATCCTTGTGGAGAAAGTGCCTGCAATCATTCTAAGGAATGAAGAAGGGACTGATTTTGTAAACCATTTACATATGAAAGGAAAAATTGCTGCGGTAGCGTATATTCGGCAAGGCGATTCTACACATCAGATTGTACAGGTTTGCAAAAACATCAATCAGAAAGAAAATTTTGGTTACTAGTTATTACTGGTTTGGAAATGCTTTTATGTATGAATAAGCAATATTATTAAACATGTTGTAGATGCTCAGACAAGATATCCTGAGGTCAATGGCAAGTCGCATTGAAATGCATTGCGAATCGCTGATCGATGAAGAGTCCAATGGGTCTTCTAATTCGGACGCCGATAACGACTGCTCTAAAGTTTACCATGAAGTGCCCCGTAGAGTATTTGTAAACCTACGCAAATCGAGATTGGTTGTGAGTGATTATTTGTTTCCTGGAGAAGGAGCAAAGGATAGTTTTGATTCATTTAGAGATCTACTAAATTTGGAAATTGAGAATGAAGATGATGTCGTAATTTCTAAAGAAAAACCTTTCGGTAAGATTTAAGACTATTAATATTAGTAGTAAATCTTATTGTTTCATGACAAGTCCTAATATATGTTGTAAAATGAAACGAAAATGACCATGTTTATCTCTGAAATGTGTAATCAGCCATATTTGTATTTTTCCACAGATCTGGACGAAATCGAAATGAAGGGATCAATGGAAGAACTTCTTAGTAAGGCAGAAAGTATAAGCAAACTGCCACCAGGACTGATAATGTCAAGAAGAGCATTATTTTGGGTTATCGGCCTAAGTTTGGTTATTGCATTACTCGCTTTGCTCATTCCATTCTTAAAGAAATGATATGGTTTATTATTTATCTAAGTAGTGGAATTGATTTATAAATTATAATCAATTTCACACAGTAGTTCGTTTGCCCTAAGTTGACACTTTCTATTTCCGTAATTCGTATTGTAAAACAAGTTTAAATTCCAGTGGTGTTTGATTGCTCCAAATTTTTTTTAACGAGTTGTGATTTTTGCATTAAGTTTTCCAAATCTCAATTTTTATGAGCCTACAAAAATAAACATAAATATTACAAATAACATTATTAGTCACACTTGATCAAGTTATATTCACATTATGATTTACGGTTGGGGATAAAGTTTCCCATGTAAGATACGA
>JAANSN010006302.1:0-10766 GCA_036850665.1 Dicranocentrus wangi
CATGTAAGTAGGTAGGATAGACACATTATGCTTCTTCACAATATTCGCACACACGTGGAAAGATGGATATTTGATCTGATTAGTACTAGAGAAACACATTCCGTATCTCCAGCATACCAATATGTATCTGCGTTTGCTGAGAAAGCAGTAAAGAGATGTTAGGGAAATGTTTGGGAGATGTTTGTTTCCAGTTGTTTGGTAAATCCGTGAACTTTCTCTATCAGTATCCATTATCAATCCCTACTTATGCGAGTATGATTTTCTTTTAACTGATATTTACAATTTTAACTGATTGATTGCTTCTGTAAACGGTTATTTGAGTACGGCGAGTGTAACAAAGGAATGTCCTATTTCATAATAAACTTCATTTTATAGAAAGTTGACTTATAATAATCCCCTTCCTCCACAAAGATCGTTCAAAGGGAAGTAAATTGTAGGAGGAATCAACTGTTTCCCAAAATATGTCTAGGTATTCAAATTTCCGCGAGAAGGCATCATAATGAAATACAAACAGATGGCATGTTAAACTACTATTTCGTACGTGCATTGTCCTCTAATGACGAGATTGATGATGTAAAAAGCATGTACTGCTTGCACCAAGCAATTAGCAATTAGTCACTACAATAATCGAGCAATGTTAAATGGGTGAAACCACTGTATTAGGGGAGAGTACATTTAAGTGCAAACACATAAGGCATATAAACAGAAAACATGAGCATCTTGACAAAAATCGAAAGTTGCAAATTTTAAATCGCATAAATTGTAGTGCAACTGCAACTTATAGCTATTTGCTGATGTAAAAATGCAGGAAAAAATTGAACCCTCGTGTCTGGCACTTTGAATCTGTGAGATGCTTACGGGTTTCCCATACGTACCCTATGTGTTGTTTGCAAGTGTACACAATTTCGCTCAATTTTTTGCAGTGAAAAATTCCTGAATATCACGTTTAAAAGTGGTCGGACGAGTCGCTATACCCAATTCACGTGGTACCTATAAGGAAAAATGTAGGGTACAGTTTACACACAAAAAACATATAGTGTAAGTCAGGCTAGGCTATACAGCAATATAATACCATACATCATACTTGTTTAGTGGATAGACAGGTGACAAAAAATGCGTATTTGAAAACAAGCCGAAAAGCATTGATTGTCTTGTTTTTATCAGGGAATAATGAATGTCTTTTGCGTAAATAAAATATTCTGAACGAATAGACACTACGTGATGTTATCTTGGTAAGAATAAGCATGAATTGCACGTATGGATTTGTTTGTACACACACTTTTCTGAGAGTCAAGTTAGTCGGACAGTGAACCTCGAGTCTTTGAAAGAAATTCTGAAATCATGATGGAGTAAAGAACAACAATTAAAACTGGGTACACCAGCAATTTTTTTGCAGCAATTCAACCTAAAACTCTGTAGGTGTGCCCTGAAAGCTTTATTAATTTTTTTCCCTTCCACTGCGACTTACACTTTTTTGTACTATCTATATATTGCATTATGTTGTTGTCTTGAGGAGTTTAACACAAATATCCTGTTGGGATGTGGTCCTCTTGTCGTTGATGTTTTTAGTCTGTAGTACGCCATGACTCACTTGTGAACAATAGAACTTCATACAACGTTACAATATACATTATACGCAAATAATAATATGGTAATACGTCTATTTTACACAAATGATTTGGCTAACGTGACCCATCCTCTTTGCATCAAAACCCATCGACAGTAAAATTTACAAGTTGGGTTAAACTCATAAAGTTACGGCGGAGGAGTTGTGAACAGGACCGCATCCAAAAATATCCTTCCGATCAATGGAAATGGAATCATCAATTTAATTGCAGGAAAATGGAGAGATATAATATCGTGAGACACAACAAGAATATGTTTGGAACATATTGTGGAAACAATCGCTAAGCCTTTCCTTTTTAACTACCACCCGCAGGCGTGTATCTGCACGTACACGCCAAATACTTGTGTTACGTTGATGATTCGCGTGCTAAGCACACAACGTAATGCTGATTGTCGAAAATTGCTCGCGTCCCAACATTAAGCAACTGTCGAGTTACGGCTTAAACGGCTTGCACGGGGGTTGTAAAAGAATCACGTAATGGAAAATTATATGACTTTAAACTAACTGGTAATAAAAACGTTTTGCATTAATTAACTTTTAAAGATCCTACTTTTTATGAGCGTTCACCAAGGATTCTTAGCACCGGTTCCCGGTCTGGCTGTTGCAGCGTCAAAAATTGAACTGAACGTGTTTCAGCACATTTTGGAAATACTGGTTTTGATTAGACAGCTTTTTCGACACAGTTTCCGTAAAAGCCTGTCCTTTGATTGCGAAATGATTCTTCACAAATTGATTTTTGCTCAATCCAATCCCAAGTGCAGCTCTTCCAGTTTGTGCAATTGTGCCTGTGACCTGTCCCACGATATCTTGTACTCCTCTTATTATACTGGCAGGAGTGGAATCAGGATTTCCATGATAGTTTGGATTTGGAGGACCGTAAGCGGGTGTGGATGGTCCGCCAAATCCTCCGGGGTCTTTCTGTGATAGCACAGGGATTTTTAAAGAATTTGCAAAGTCGCCTTTTGCCTTGCCTAAGTTTCCAATCGCACTGAGACCGGCATTTAGGATTCCAGCTTTGAGTCCCGTGATCTGCTTGAAGCCGCCAGTAACAGCGGATTGAATAGTCTTCAAGGCTTCTACTTTTGCACCAATGATACTTCCTGGGCCTCCTCCAAGTCCACCACCACCGTTACCATCCCCTTGTCCACCTCCGAAACCACCCGAGTGGCCACCCCCGTAACCCCCTGAAGAAGCGTCGTTATCGTCTTGTCCACCGCGAACTAAGTGGTTTGGTGGTCCATACACGGGATATGGTGAAGTCTCTTCAGTTTGTCCAGCAGCTGTAGATATCGACTCTGACGTTGATTCAGGAGTGGTGAATGGCATCGAAGGACTCTGCAGTTGATCTCGCAACGAAACTTGTTCTGAAGCTGCGGCAGAGGTAGAAGTCGACGTCACCGTGGTCGAACCCTGCTGGTCCTGTTGTGGGGGCAGCCCAAACGAAGGATTGGGGGAAGATTGTTCTTGAATTTGCTGATCTGGAGTTTGCTTTTGTTGAGGGGTTCGTGAAGCCATTTGTTGAGCTTGCTTGGAGGCGTAACGAGCCAATACTCCTAGTGCATATTGAACTTCTTGAGATGAGGGTGGCGGAGCATCACTGTTTACTTCGCCAGATGCTCCAAAGGGCATCATCATAATAGGCAATGGACCACCACCTGAGCGTAGACTGTTTTCAATGGATTGACCGGCGTAGCCACCTAGTGATTGTTGCACGTCCGATTGTGACTCCTGTTTGCCAGCAGCACCGGCCTCGTTGTTTTGTCTAAAGGGAGGGCGTGTTAGCGCAGGTTGAATAATGGAGTTACCTCGTCCATGAAAGGGTGGTGGTGGACCCTGGTAGCCTCCGTCATGAAAGTTGTATCCCCCTGAACCTTCATTGGGGTCGGTGAACATGAAGGAAGAGTGGTGAGATATGGGTGGGCCAGGACGGAAATGAGGTGGTCCATATGATGACTCAGACTCTTCCATTTGGGCAGGAGCAGGACTTGGGGTTGGCTCGATTTGAGCTTGCTGTTCAGAGTTTTCCCCAACCAATGCTTGTTCTTCAGCCTGAGTAATTTGAACATCTCCGTCACTCTCCTTCACGTCATCTGCAACTGGTTTTGTATTATTGTTGCTATTTTGTTGAGCTTGTGGCGGTGGGGCTTGCTGTGGTTGACTCTGTTGTTGGAGCTGCAAAGCTGCTGCATCCAAGTTGGCAATCGGGTAGTAGGCACCATTAAACGAGATATCACTGCCACCCACCAAATTGTTACGAATGTCGCGACCAGAGTCGTCCATGAAAAGATCCGACAAAATCCGGTAGCCTTCTTGGAATTCTCCATTGGTTGGACCGGCTCCAGGTTGGAGCAAGATTTGAGGCCGGTCGGTTCTACTTTGAAGCTGAAATTGGGGTGGTCGCATGTTACCAGAGTTAACTCCGTCTTCTGCCAAAAATTTCAAAAGTTCTGCTGGCATGTTTGGTGGGGCATTTGAGTACACGGGTCTTGGATGACTAGCAGCCGGGCGAAAAGGTGAGGGTCCCTAAAAATGAAAAGGAGGTATAAATAAAGACATAAAAGACTTTTTAAAATCATAATCATACCTTGGCATGATTCATCCGATGTGGAAAAACTTCATATTCAAAATGAGAGTTTTCCTTTGCTCGCTGAATTTGAGGACCGTGCCTTGGCCACGTTGACGGTGTTGGCGGTGAAGGACGGACAAGTCTCGGACCAGCTGCACTATGACTTGTCAGCCTTGTACCTACAAAATTGTGTCAAGTAAAACGGTTGTGAACCCGGATATCCGATAATTACGTTATAAGACAAGTAGTCAATTAGTGGATGGAGCCTGGTTTCGTGGAAGCTTACCGGGAGGAATATGTCCAGCAATCAAAACCCCAGGAAGATTTCTCACATTTCCTCCATTACCATGTATCTCGTTTGCAGCCGCCCAGGAAGGTGGACGAGAAACGCGGAATGGGGGCTGAGCAGGTATTAACTGAATCACCGAGAGCACAACCCAAATCACTGGCAACACACGCCCTCCCATTGTAAAGAGGAAAATGTGTCTAGAAACTAAAATTTTTGCCGAATACAAAGTTCCTCAAAAGGAATTTTCCACAGGTACTTTTCCTATCTCAGCAGCACAGGCACTCTTTTACTCAGCAGCACATCCTTTCTGCAATATGCAACCCACAGTAATAATTCACATTCGAAAACGTGTATATCTTTTCTGCTTCAGGCGTCAGGCAGGGTACTTTCTATTACCGACGTACCACTTTTATTCTCCTTTCGCCTAACAAGTGCACACCTGAGATGTGCCCAGTGTACAAACTACGGCTACAAACCAAGTGCAAATATATTGCTGCACAGCAGGTTTAAGGGAGAGACAGGTTGTGAGACAAGCATTACTTCCTGACCCTTCTGTTCTGATGGCACACGTTGAATGAGTGACTTGACAGGGACTCATTGAATTTTTATTCAGCAGAGAGTTCACTGAATGCTCCTATAGGTGCAATTCATTATACATTTTTCATATTGCTTCTTCATCATCATCATCATTATTATTTTTCTAGTTTCCTTTTCAAAAAGAATTCACTACAAGGCAAGGTGAAGGTAGAGTATGAGGCATAGTCATAATGTATTTCCTCGTCATTCCCTAGCTAGAGACCTGCTTATCATGTGTGAACACAAGCTAGGCACATATTATATTATTGAACATTACATAATTACATACGTCTTCCGCCTCCGTCGAATTGAATTCCCTATATCTCCCTTTGTGTGTCGCGTCGCGACTTCTCGAGACCGGATGCATTGTGCAATCTGTCCACAAATGATCTTTGCCAGAGAGTCCGATCTATAAACATTATCAATCACCTCACCACCACCGCAGCTACAACTACGCCAACTACCACATTACCCCTTCCGTTGTAACCACATTCCACTATTATGACGTGACTTACTACTATCAAGCATTTCCATAATAACAAATACAATCATTGTTCATTATTGTCGACTCGACTGTCACAAGTAGAGTGTACACAGAAACAGTCAAAAAGTTGTAGCAACTTCTTCTTCACGAATCATTATATCAACAAAGTCGACAATAGTAGGAAATATATATTTTATGCAAATATTCCTGAGGAGAATTAGAATTCTTCAGATTACTTACGACTGTGAGAATCTAGACTTCATTGCGCTGCAATAATAATCATTATAGATTTTGGGGTTTGTTGTTTGGCTTCAAAATATTCATAACGAAGTAATGGAAACCTCTTCCGTTTGTGTCAAATGACTTGTCAGAACATTTACTTCTCAACTAAATATCGTTTACATACAAATTTGTACAGAGTTGGGTCAATCAAGATTTTGTACATAAATAAATAACGATTAACTTACTTACATTTCATTCTAAAAGATATCACATCCTGTTCTTCCCTCCCCACCCTCTACGCAACGCATTTGACAAGAAAAGCTAATCATGTAAGAATAGGTCATATCTCTAAATCATAACTCATTTATGCGATAATATTTAATAATAAGTTGACAATCGATTCCTCCCAGANATGTAAGAATAGGTCATATCTCTAAATCATAACTCATTTATGCGATAATATTTAATAATAAGTTGACAATCGATTCCTCCCAGACGTCTCAAAAGTCCAAACTGCAAGATGCAGAAGTCCTTGTTTGGTAACAACTAGTGTCAAAATGGGCTAACAGAGGGGACGTGCGTTGTCGAGAAAAAGCTGTTTATAGGAGTAATTTTGTCAAGTAATTCGTGTGGATTTGCCTACATATGATTACAGTTAAAGCAGAAAACACATACAAATTAGCTTATAGAAAAATAGTCGTCCTAATTTATGAATTTCAATAAAAGCCCAGTAATCGTGCAGTTTTACTTTAAAAAATCCTGTGACGGAGACGATAGCAAAGAATTTAGACGAAAATATATCAACTTTAGTTTTTGGTCCAAAGTAAAAACAGATATGACGACAATGTAACGTGAGGTAAGTTAAATACGCATTTGGATTTACATTTGTTAAATAGTGTTAAGTTCAAACTCAAACCCTAGGTCTCATAGATAACTAGATAATACTCATCGTATTTATTATATCTCCAGCCTCATTTGACTATTTAATTCCATTTTTATTCTGCTCTGATCCAGCAAGACTTGTAAGCTATACAAATCAAGCCGTATAATATTATCCAGACCCATGCACGATCAGTAACGAGAAATTACTAATGGCTCAGTTTTAAATAAAAATTCTATTACCGAATGCTGAGTGAATGAAACTACCTGAAAGTTGTTACTTGTTAGCTTCATAATGTCAGGTTTTATGCTTTCCTCGTCGCTCAATTAGCGAAATGTATCTTGTTAAAGAATGATGGTATATACTTTATTGCACACCATCATACATACACATACAACTGATGAGTGAACGTGAGCGTCCCGCAAGAGATTTTTTTTACTCAAGTGGGGTATCACATCCTCATAATTAACATGTACATTTATATATTATGCACATCTAAATATTAAAATTATGATGAAGATTTAGCGATAAATTTTACTTCCACTGTGGGATGTGAGGTATGGTTCTGGAATCGGGCCATTTCTTTCAGCCTTGTTTACCAATTTGCGTAAAAGCAGAATATATAATTGAGAATTTGCGACATATGCTAATTGCTGATTCTGGTTTGTGCGACATGTCACAACTAAACCATTTCCAAGCTTGGATTTAATATATTGTCTCTGTGCTGTGCTGACCAGTGCAGTGTGGCTAAATGAGAAAGTAATTTTTAAAATCAATATACTCCTTTTGTTTGAGTTTTAATTCAATTCGTTTGTGGCCAAAGGGACATTTTAAAAATTATAGAAGATTAGTCGTGTATTGTGTACCATGTTTTTGAAGAATTACGTACCGTCCATTCTAATATGGACCATGCTACTAATTTCGACAAATAATTATTTTCAAGGACCACTCTGTGTTAGTGCCGCCGTGGCAGAAAAAGATTTAACCATTTTGCCGAACGAACAAGATGCGCTAGATCAGGTAGTGCGCATATGTACTGATTTTCACTTCTTCTGTTTTTGGTTTGATAATTATAAACTCAATAAACTGACGAAGTGGGTATTTATATTTAGTTGAAGCAACGAATTATGCCTAAATTAAAATTGGAGTATATGCAAACAGACTTCTTTTTAATACGATGGCTTCGAGGTAATTATTGCGCTTTTTATGTATTTAATGGAGTCAGTTAAGGCGAGCATGTTTCTGCAATCCTAAATCAAAAATGAAATAATATGTTTTTTATTTATCAATCTCCACAGCCAGAAACCTCAATGTTCCACAAGCTGAAACTATGATCTTACAGGTAAAATACAGGTTTACAGAAAACCGCATAAACATATAATTACAGTCGATTACATAAAATAATTGATCTTATTATAGCATTTGAGATGGAGGCAACAAAACAACATCGACGCAATACTTCAAGAAAACTGGTCTGACATGGAGGCGGAGTATCCTTATACTATGGACACTCACGATTTGGCAGGACAGCCGGGTAAAACACTCTTCTTTTAAGTGACGATCATTTGTGTAATTCCTTAACGCAATTGCGTTTTCTGCAATCTCCCATCTCCGCTATTTGCAGTGGGCACAGTTGAGGTCTATGAATGGGATATACGTCATGCGGTAATTGCAAGGGAAAACTCATAGACTGATGAGATACCTTTACAGACTACTGGAGGAGGTGACAGGACGCTTATTTGATGGACAAAGACAAGGCCAGAATGTTACTAGATTTGTAATATTGGGAAATGCAGATGGATTTAATCTTGTTCAGCATGCATGTCCTTTGTGTAAGATCATGAAACGTTTATTTAATCGATTAGATGTAGGTATTTAAAAACATTTTGCACAAGAAATCCAAATATTATTAGGCCTCCCATCATGGGTTCAGTTTATACGGACGTTTGAAGCTCAATATCCCGGTTTTCTTGATGAACTCATTGTCGTAGATGGTACGGAACCTAATCATTCTATTTAAAATAATTCTCTCGATAGTGCTTACAATTAGAAATTGTTTTCTGCCGCAGCTCCCAGCACAGTAAACGTCGTTTTAGATCTAGTCCGTCCGATTCTGTCACAGGCCACTAAGAACTCCCTCAAAATATTTGGGCACAATCGGGAAAAGTGGATGCTATACCTGGATGGCAAGATAAGTCGTGATCAAAGGCGACCAAGTTATGGCGGAACAAAGTCAGACTAAGAATGCAAGAAATGTCATATTTAGATGATTTGGTTCACTAGTCCTAAACTCCTAAACGATACAGATTAAGCATATATACTATTCAAGTTTAGAATCAGGAGTCTCGCTGTCTGCAACCATCCATTCAGAAAGCAAATTAAAGAACTGGTCATATATGTGATAATTACACTAATCTATATAATTCTATATATTATAATTCCCTTCGTTTTAAAATTTGACTACGGTTGAAAGCAATGTCTTGAAACACTAGTATCAAATCAGTTCGAAAATGGTTTCGCAAATGCTAGAAAACCAGGTTTGTAGGTATGTGTTTTTTGCTTGTCCTGGTAGGTTGATTTACAAGCATGACATGCCTGACAAATAAGTTATTACAAAATAAAGAGAATCTCCGATAAGTTTCTATTTAGCAATTTATTTTAATTTCTACTTGGTCATTTAACATTTCGCCAAACCGCTTCTCTCAAACTCAAGTAGGTAATTGATGTTTAAAGATAACACACCATGCTCATACTAACTAAAGCTCATACGAATGGCAATAAGCTTGTCGCCCAATCGAAGTACTCAAAAACTTTGCAGAAATTGGAGCTCATTCTCTTAGCTTGTGACCATTATTCGTATCAAAAACGTTCACGACTATAGTGGCGTAACCCGCTGAAACCACTACAATCAAATCCCAGATATTCTAATTTGTAGTGTAAAAATTTTTCATGTCGGGAAACTTGTCTGGCAAAAGTCCTTGTACTAATACGTTAAGAATCAGCCAAAGTGTCTAGATTCATAATATACATTGCCTTACGCTACTGTTCGATTCTTTAAAATGCAGCATGGAAGTGAATTTCCGGAGTTAGAGTTAACTAACATATTTGTTCCCGTTGGTCGCCCATGAGGTTACAGGAATTCATGGGGCTTTAACCTGTAGTATTATCCTTATACTTTTATACATTCTCTCCACTCATCGTCAGTTATCAGACTTCTACGCTCGTAAAGGTATTGTGATTACGTTGGAAGACACCGTCTTTCCCAGTTGGTACTATACTGTCGGTGTAAAAAAAACTTCAGAAATTCTACACATCATGGTTTCATGCATGGACAAGTACAATAAACAGACATTATATTAACCTACACATGTATTTGTATCATCATTAACCTTCCATGAAAAGCTATTTGACCAGTGGGGCAGTGAAAACATTGCTAGTGAGATTTTAATCAAAATTATGACTTTGCTGATTGCTCTGTTTTTATGGTTATAAGAACGCTTTTTCTTGGAATAGATGTACTGGACCTGCTCCATAGAATATGAAGAGATGCGATTATTAAAAATCCACAACAGAAACAACTCAGGCATAAAGGTTTTGTTTTTGACGATGCCGGGCCATAGATACCTGTGCCTGCAAGCATACATGTTTTGTATGTAATGCAACTTTTTCATTCGATGATGTTACTTCAAATATGTTCATGTTTAAAAGAATAATTTTTGTTTTAATTGCTACATGCAGATACAGCCATATTTACATTCAAAATAAATGCCAAAAACAACGCAACTTATTTTTTGCATCTTTCGGAGAAAAAGCATACAAATATATATATGTACTATGTGATTTTGGAAACAAATGGTATTTCGTTTCATTTTTAAGGAGTCTTCTATATTTTGACGGACTGAAACATATTTCATTAAACAGAAGAATATTAATATTTGCCATATTTTCCCATTGATTCGGATAGACAATATCGACTAGACATTATTTTCACATTGTTCTCGATGCTCGCAGTCGTAGTGAAGGTCACTGGCAGACTGTGAAGGAAGGTCATGGCGAACGGAATGATTTGTGATGTTTACTTGAGTGAGCTTCTTGAAATGTTTTGACCGAAATAATAAGTTT
>JAANSN010006303.1:0-10765 GCA_036850665.1 Dicranocentrus wangi
AATCTGTCTTATTATTGATTTTTGTCCACTTTTTCAAGAAAACACAACATACGTACAATCTCGACTTCCATTGGTGAAAATGATGAAGTGTCCCTCTTCCAGCTCTTCCTCTCACAAGGTAAATGTAAGTTTGGAACGTAATTTCACTATAATATTTATTAATTCCTGGGGTCATTACTAATAACATGCTAATTCTCACAGGACACGAAATTTGACGTTGCAGCGGAGCTGATCACTCAAATAATTTTTTTGCACCATGCAACATCGCAACATATCAAGTCTCCACATTTGATTCCTCTTGACACTACCATCAGGACTAGCTCCTCATCATTGGTTCAAAATCAACCACAGCCAACTCTTACTCTCTTCAATTTGGTACTTTCGTGCTTTTTCCCATTTCTGCTATACCATAGCATAGCGTAGATTTGGGTTCTTTGTTTACTTACGATTACACGAGAAATTTATACCAATTGAATTGAATATTTATACGAATTTATAGTTTTTTACGGTTATTCAGGATTATCATATATATGTACACATTTTTACGCATATTTTTGTTTTTTCATCCTCAGCGTAGTTTGTAGTTTAAAGTTACCCACTGCGTTTGAAAGTGGTTTTATGTCGTTTTGCGTCTTTCCAAAATTACTTTAAAAATTGGTTTTTGTTGTTAATTAGTCCTGTTACTTTTGCCATTGATTCTAATGCTAATATTAATATTTACTCGTAATTATTCTGTAGGACAGGCTATATGCTCATAATCAAGACAGACTGTTTGGAGTGTGTGAACACGACGTTATTGTTTCTGTACGATCTAACATTAGTACAGACTATTGTTTGGTATTTGTGTACGTGTTTTGAGTTTAGTGTTTTTAGACTTTAAAAATCCAACTGCACTAACGGACACACACTAGTATAGCATCCTTTGATATCTATAACATCAAAATTACTATTTGTATAACTATATTATCTCGCTTGCACAATCATCAGTTGAGGGTTCGCAGACGCAGCGAGTGTTAAATGCAGTGTAGCTTTTGACAGGTAGGTACAAAACCAGGTCATTGGATTTCTCGTCCGCTGCTTTTCTCTTAAACTACTTTTCGTTTACTAAAGTCGTATAATAAATTTTTGGGCGTCCTTAGGGTCAGTAGCATGCTTAGGTAGTCGTTCAAATGCGTCGAAATAACCGTGCCTGTGTAACCTTTTTGACAGTGTAAGGAAAATGGCTAACTAGTGGAATCACGTCCGAATCTCATGTGAAGTGAAAGTGCACTCACATGTATATATTCACAAAATATGATCTAGCTCTCTCACCTACCTGCCAAACAGCGCAGAGTAAATCTGTGACCGGCACTTTAGGTATTTTTCGGGAAGGATTGAGGATTTTCATATAACTCTGGTTTTTGATTGTGGAAGTCATCTTTATGAAATATGTCCTCCAACGTCAGCAGCATTTGTGTAACAGGCTTGAGATCTCTCAAGAGTTTCCAAAGTTAAAGCAAATTCGAACTGGCTCGTTTTCCATAAAGCATAAAATATAAAAAAACAATATTGTGCATTGCGTTGAATTGCGGAATTCAAAAGGCATTTACCTGTACCTTGCTTTTGTATTTATATTTTGCGGATGGCGGCAATTCTGTGCTGAATTCGCACATTGAGTTCATTGACCCAATGTGAACCGAATCGTATGAATTGAAGAAACCTTGGCTGGCCTTGACACATGTCGTTTGTTGACGTGTCCTCGAACATGAGCCGGCCATTCCTTCCGGCCAAGATGATTCGATCGAATATTTTCTACCAAAGTCCATCTCAATGACTGGCCGCGTGTGACCAGCTATCTTCTTTGCTTGTTCCAAATGAGTCTCAATGTAGCAGTCCATTGGAACTAACGAAATATTAAACGAAATGTCCCAAGCGGAAATGAATCAAACAAGTCAAGCAGACAACGCGATTAACTTACTAAGCAGCATATCGCTGCTGCTCCACCAGGTCAAAAAGTCAAATACAGTTCAGCTCAAGTTTGTGCAAAGACTGAAAGGGCGCATTATCTTGTAAGCTGTCAAAAATGTGATTATTATTTTTGCGAGCTTTGTGACAACGTTCGAATTTATATGTATTATTTTCAATATAAAATGTTTAAAAAAAAGTAACTGCCGGTAAAAAGTAAATACGGCGTAAGGTCAATGTCATAATGTAGTCATCTATATATATATTCACAAAATATGAGCTAGCTCTCTCACATGTAAATATTCCTTATAATCTCGCCCATTGTAACTGCTAACCCATCCAAAGTGTGAAAGTAAGTATCTCGCATCTGACATTGGATAATTAACTTCATCCGTAATATCCAAACTCAGATTTGTAAGAAGACCTGTAGCGAATGCCTTGAAAAATGCCCATTTCACGCAAACTTCTTTATCACACGGTAAATGATTACATCTTCTATATGGCTGATTAGTTAACACGTCTATTTCAAAAGCGAGACGTATTGAAGGCGTGACATTGATACTCATCTCACGCCCAGGCCCTGTGAGTAAATAATAGAGAATAAAAGATAGAGAAGAACATGAAAACCGTATACATAATAAATCTTTATAATATAATATATACAAGCAATATATATATATATATAAAGAATATACAAACAACTCACGCACTTTGGAAACAAACCAAATTTTTTTCATCATCTTTTCAGACCAACTCATCTTTTAAAATCATTTCTTATAAATGGGAAACCTTGCGTAGGTAATGATTCTCTGTGCTAATAATCCGCTCATGCTCATAATCATGTATTGATGCATAGGCGAGAAGCGAAAAAAATGCTGCTATACTTCCATATTAATATGTCTAGTATGCTAATTCCATAAAGAGCAATGACAATGAAACATAATTTTACATTTCCAAATCCGCATCTCAGCGGAGTGGGAGTAATAATATGTGCAAAGAGATCAAGGAAGGAAATTAGCCCACATTCCTACCAACAACAAGCCTGAAGAAGTTCACTATCCAACCACACACATGCAAAAATGTCAAAATGCCACTTTCTTACCCAAGTAACCCCAGCATACATTATCATGCTGCTATGTTAGGAGATTAAATGCAAGGCAGCAGTTTTCATAGTTAATGTTTTATTTAGATTTCAGTTTTCTTTAGCTAAGCTGGAATTCCGAAGGAACAAGTCTCTAGCTCCATGGTAGGTAGGTGATCAAAACAAATGTAATTCCATTCATGCAGATACCGCATTGCGTCTTGTCTATACAAGAGATATGACTAAAATATATTTAATAGCACAAAATCAAGTTTAACAAGCTATTCTTCAAAGTATCTTCATTTTGCATAAAAGTTTTGCCTTGCTTATGGATCACATCACACTCTCATTTCACACTAGTCATAATATTATAGCTGTGTGGTGTGGACCTTCTTTTCATCAACTGCACAGCCTCTTATGCATCAGTAAATAATATGCCTCCACGAGATGAATCCCCTGCTGAAAGTAGGTCCGGCGGATGAACCCTACATAATGATAAAGAATGATGAAAAATGATGAAGCCTCATGCAGTTCACTTGCTCAGTGCCCGAGTTGCTTGTTTATTACATTTTTTACATTGCATTCTATGAACACCACACTGCCGCCGGCAGGACAAGAGTACGGAGAAATAATATATTTGGGTGCGTATTTCGTGGTGGATATTTTTTTGAAAGAAACAAGAATAAAAACAACTCCTGCTTCTGACTCTGCTCACGTTGTGAAGAAGTCAAGGACAGCTGGATCACGATCCCTAAAGGAGAGTTCACAGGATGCATGGATGGTTTGCCCCACAATCCCTCATAAGTGTTGATTATCATCATCGTTTCATGCTCGTTGTTAGAGAGTATGAGTGCTTTTATGTTGCGTAAGGTTTCCTTTATTACCGAAATTTTATTTTCATAAAATCTGACGCGTGGTGACTTTTACAGAGCCTGTAATCAAGTGGTTTGTAGTTTGCTCTGAACTAGTTTATTATTTTATTTACAAAATAATAGAATTGCATTTTTCCTGAAGCAGATCACTGAAGTGCTTTGTCATCACGATAAATGACCAGAAAGGGTTAAATAGGACCAGACCAATGTAAAATGAAATATTTTGCAAATCATGCTCTTCATAGCATTAGCTTTCTTGTTTTGCTTATTGATCACATTTTACCTTCATTTCGCAATACACAGCTACGCTAATTGTGTGTGTGTGTGCGCGCCCTTTTCTTCCAGGCACATAAAAAAACTACACTGCCTCATATGCAGAGGCAACAGAGAAAACAGCAGAGTCAACGAGATGAATGCCCTACTCAAGTAAGTCTGGACGGGTCCTAATACTAATGTGGAAGAATGGTGAAAAATTATAATGATGAAGCCTCATGTAGTTCACTTGCTCAATGGTCGAGATGCTTGTTCATTTTGGGTTACGCTCTGGCGTAAGCTAAGCTAAGATAATAAACGTGTTTTTCTGGGGAGCAGCAGCTGCTTTTATTTGCAAAATTCCGCGAAGTTGTAATTATTATTATTATTACCTTTATTGCAGACAGTTAACCATCCATACATGACATTAGAAAAGCCACAAAAATAGATAAAAAGTTTTCAGTATATTGTTACATATTGTTATTGTAATATAGTATTATGTGTCACTTTTGCAGAGTCTCTAATATCACCTGGTTATATATTAACCAGTAACCGTAGCATATGGTTTCTGAGGTGCTAGTGCAGTGGCAAAAATTAACTGGTTTTGCAGAAAAAAACAGAGTGGATAAGATAGTAATTTCGGAGCGGATGTCATGAAGATTCATCACACAGCCACCCGTCATGCTTTGTTAGTGAAAATGATATACCATGAAACTACTTTTTTGATATGGTACGATAATGCAGATAATGTCTTTAAGTGTTCATATTATAAAAATTTTCATTGTTTTTTTTGTTCAGGAGCACTTTCATCATAATTTCATTGGAGCTGATGTGAGCCAAGTGGACTATTTTCATTCATTTCTTCGGAAAGGAAGACTTATCTCAATTTAATGATTGAAAGCACTTGTGACGACAAATACATGCAATTCCTATCAATATCGTGTAATGTCGTATAGCATGCGAATTGTATTACATTAAGCAAATTGCAAATGGCAAAAAATCATAATGGCCAAGCTATCAAAAGCACCCTGAATGTGCACTTTTGATGTCAAAATTAATTTGAGAAATAAACTTCATGCTTCTTGCTTCTCAGGTGTGAGGTTCAAACCTGATAAAAAGGGCAAGTGGCTCATGACCAATTATATTTTGTCCAAAGGAAATTATGAATTTGAGGTCACTGGAATGCAGGATGTTACGCGAGTTAATGTACGCTCAAATCACAAGCCTTGGGTAGCATATCTCAGTAAAATATGCTTGTGCTGAGGAAATAAGAGGAAATGGTTTTTTTTACCTTGCTAACCTTAAAATCCTGTTTCAATGTTCAGGTCAGCCAGTGGTGTACTNATCTCATAAAAATATGCTTGTGCTGAGGAAATAAGAGGAAATGGTTTTTTTTACCTTGCTAACCTTAAAATCCTGTTTCAATGTTCAGGTCAGCCAGTGCTGCTGTACTTTTCAATGGAAGAAGGTGGAATGGAAGAAGTTGTGGTTGTCCATGTCCATTTTGACTTGACCATTATCATCATCGGAGGGTTGGAGCAAGCCTGTTTTACATCGAACTCGAAAAGCAAATATATGTAATAAAAAAATAATATCATGAACATTTGTGTGCAAAGTGAGGTTCAGTCAGATAAACAGGATCATACCAAGAGCCGTCATGGTATTTAGTTTCGCAACTAATCGTAAGACATCCGACGGAATAAGTCAGCCACTTTTTCCCGCTTATTAAGCAAAAAACTCGTAAATGCAAAAAATTCTGCCTGTTAATAAGTATTTCCAGAATGCTGACATGTGGTCAAGCACAGTGCAGGTGGGGAGGTTATACTTTTATTACATATGATACGAATAATTAATGTAAGTTCATTCTCATTCTATGTGCGCAAAGCGTGCAGCACATGATCATAGTTTATTTTTACATTTTCTTGAAGAGGCATGGAAGGAATACAGCTTTGCAAATTGCATGGGTTCTCTAATTGCTTTGAAAAATTTGGGATTTTAAATTACATCCCGATGGACCCAAGATAGTACAACAAACGTAAATTATTCCAGCAACAGGCTTTGCAGCTGCGCCAGTGAGCAAGTGGGAGTGGATTAGGGTCCACGAAAATGATTAAAACAGGTGAATTTCCGCTCAATGTTTCTTTAGGTCATTTTAATAGCTCACCGGAAGCACGCTCAATGCAAACTGAGTATATCCAGCAAAAGCAGCAGTACAAGCCAGGCAGGAGATTGGTGTGGCAGGTGGTGTGCGCAGGAAGGTTTTTTTTATCTGAACTACAACTGAAGGGAAAATCTGGTTTTCTTGTTGGCTGCATTCTTATATCTTTCCCGATTTGATCTCTCTCTTTTGCATCGACGATTCATTTTTCACAATGGTCTCGTCGAGTATAGTTAGTCACTTTCCACCTCACCGAAAAAAAAAGTAAAATGGTTTTGTGAAAAGAAGTTTGTCGTTTTTTTCTACATACATTGAGACGCAAGGCCTCATTTTTGTGTAGCATAAAGATGAAGAATTATTAACAAAGTTTGGATGGGGAGCGTGAAATGAAACACTTTATAGTTTACTGTGATTGTGATCCGAATTTGCTTTGATATCGCTATCAAAAATATTTGCAAAAATTGTGAAGTGAACAGATCATTAAAGGTTATCGTAAGTATAGCAAAAATACTTAAATATCAGAAAATTACGGCAAATTTTAATCCTTGAAAAATGGGAAATTACACATTATTTTAGTTTGCGAGGATTAAGTTCATGTAAAAGTTGTGGGTATGCATTGACGTGTATCCATAACGCAATCTCCAGTCTCTATCCGTATGTTTGTCATGTGTTTGTTTCTGTATTAATTTTATAGTGATTTTCATCGTGTTTTCTTCAATAATTTCAAATTCTGTGAAGGGCCACTTTTGTATGCAGCTACAATAATATATTCAATTTAAGTTGGATGGTAAGTCAGATGTTTATGTGATCAACAGTCTATAATTTAAATTATCCTAAAAACGTGAGCTTATTAAACGTCATACCCATTAGCCTGTCGTATATTTTAACTGGTGTTCGGCCTGGCTATCTTTAAACTCAATAGTTAATCGCTGAAAATGTACAGCATGCAAGTTATTATATTGCCAAACTTTTATCAAAAGTCAGACTTTTCCTTTCCATACTCTCTCGCCATCGTCAAACCACTTATGAAATAATGTGTGAAAATATGAATTCGTCAAAGTACAAAAGTTATCCCGTCGCATGTAAACGGGATATTCCATCAATTTTATTCACTTTCATTTACACGTAAATAACACAAAGAATGCAGCAATAATGTGAGCCTAAATTGTAATCCATTCCTCTTTTCCACATAAGTTTTAAACTAGGCCAGTTCATATCAGTATGCTCAGTTACATTTCACTTTTTGCAATCCTGTCAAATCTTGCTTTTTTATTGCAGGTATATTACCACTCGAAAGAAAGGAAGCATGACAGGGAGACCGCCGTCTGCAATTATTTAATCAACAGCGGGGGAATATTGCTTCTTACCAATCTTTCAAAATGGATGATCGAAGGAATAAGTCGCTTTGGCATAATTTTAATGCCGGAAGGACGCTTCTTACACAATTCCCTCACGAACAAATTGGCAGGTGTGTTCAACAGATATTTTTTATTTCCGTCATAAAAAAAATAGAACAGAAACTAGTTTATATATGCTCCATGTGGCCATGCTCTCATTTTCACAATCTGAACAGATCTCTTCTTTCCTGTAACCGCCACCCATTTTTACTGTCATTTTGTTGAGTAAACTTGAAAATCCCCAACTCTTCCCAAAAAGTAAAATGATTTAAAGGTACAGCGTAGAGAATCCTAAATGTGTTGGCTGGGAGTGGCCCCGAATTAATTTTTAAGTCGCAGTAAAAACGCTAGATGTGCCTTTCTGTCAAGATGCAGAAAATTGAAATTTATAAAAAAGTCATATATTTTATTGGTTTTGCATGATCTAGCCTAATTTGAAAGTATCGTGTGCA
The DNA here is from genome assembly GCA_036850665.1 of Dicranocentrus wangi. Classification (NCBI taxonomy): domain Eukaryota; kingdom Metazoa; phylum Arthropoda; class Collembola; order Entomobryomorpha; family Entomobryidae; genus Dicranocentrus; species Dicranocentrus wangi. The sequence continues at coordinate 8,157 of JAANSN010006303.1, forward strand.
TGCGAATCAATAATCCATTGCATTCTCTAATTTCTTTTTGTATATTATAGTCACACGTATTTTCGATAAGTGCATCGTGTTTAACATGGTGTTTCAGCAAATAAATTAGTTATGCAATTTTAAAAGCCGGATGTGTTGCGCCAAAATCAATAATTTGCTCATTATGCTGAATGTCTACATCCGATCATGTTTCTATTGAAGTGTTCCCTGTGCATCTTTAAACTTTACAGAAAAATTCTTGAAAATTAGCATTGCAAGAAACGATTTATGTCTCTGGTCAGGCAATATACGATAAATGATGAATAAATAAATCGAAAAATACTTATTTAAAATAAAATAAGATTTTAAATTAAAAACATAATACACCTCTGTATACTATACAACTTGTACACTAATGTGTAGCATTACCATTACGCTGATCCTAAGCTTGCGATTTTTTGTTTTTATTATAGAAATATTATCACGTAGAAGAATGGAACCGAAACAGGGAAAGTCATCATCACGTTTTCGTCATCACTGTTATGGATAACCCAGGATGNGGGAAAGTCATCATCACGTTTTCGTCATCACTGTTATGGATAACCCAGGATGGATTGGAAGTAGGTTAGAACTAGTGTGAACACTGGATCAATATTCAGCATTTCAGCCCAACAATTTATTTTACTCACCGATAGCTAGGTTTAACTCTCTTTAGATAGATTTTTATGCTGAACAGTTTTCTGCTCTCAAATTGTCAGGAGTTTATACATTTAAACTAAGTTAGTTAATTTAAGTAGTAACGGGCAAAACATCAAAATAGGGGATGGAATAAAATATGCACACACAGGTAAAACTAATTGCCTAACATAAATATTGATAAGCCAAAAACATTTACGTAGTAAAGTCCATTAGAATAGTAAAAATCAGGAATAGTCAAACACTGACCAAATAAACTAGACACTAAGCTTAACAAAAAAACTTAAATTATTAAGATCTCTCTTTAGTTGCCTCTTTTACGGGTTTCAACATGCCCACACATCCGCTATTTGATCCCAACCCTAGCGTAGCCTAAGATTCGTATTAATTCGATTCATTCTAGGAGATACTTGGAGTAACTTGCTACTTGTTGTTGGGTTGCAAGCTGTCACTATCAATTTGAATTTTATATAACGTTTGTTTGCGTATTTGCTTATGCCAATTTGCCCGGCGTTGTAACTGAATCAAATAATTCTTATGCCAACATTCGAATTTTTGAAATTGCGAGTAATTCGGTTTGGGGGTTGTCTAGACTAGAAATAAGCCGGCAAAAGGCGATTAGACCTACTCCGCGTGCATGGCAGGATGCGCCATATTCCTTTGCCAATATGCTTGAAGTGTACGTTTCCCACAAAATGTATGTAGTTTGTTTATGTCCGTTTAGCCGTTGTCCGTTCAACTGAATGGGCCGTTTCGGCCTGATAACGGAAAAAATTACCGAATGTCAAATTCTGTATTTGGTATAGTTGCGTAGACCAGAAGCTCTAACTATCCGTCTGCTATTTACACTCGTTTGTTGTTTGGAAAAATAACGGGAGATCATTGGAACACCCTAACCATGAATCGAAAATGTTGTTTGTCATATGTGTAGCGGGAGTTTCTTAGCGACCATAAATGCTATAGCTTCAAGTTTTAAATTAAATACCCTAAAACTTTTACAAGCAACTTTATTCCTTTTTCTCATCGTCAGTAGACTTTAGAAGTGTCAGTTTTCATGCAATGTAGGTCATGCAATATATTGTCCTTTGTATTATTTTCTACTGACTGGCCGTATGCGACTAGCCATTTTTTGTTTCTAAGTGAGTCTCAATGTAGCAGTCTCAATGGAACTAAATTAAAATATAAAAATTGAAGATGGAATTTATTCCAGGAAAAGCCCCATACCATATTTATTAGTTATTACATGAACACTAATTTAATTCTCAAAATGGTTCTCAAAAGATCTTCCATCAACACAACTACTCACTTAATTGTCAAATGCGGAACAAGTTGCTTCTTAGGCTTCTTATTCCTCCTCTTCCGCTCCCTCCAGTCTTCCATGATGAGCCGCTGTGGCCATTTCTTGAGTCTTTGGCTAACGCGGAGGGCTGTAAAATATAATTATAAGGTAAATTAGCAAATTTTATAGCCCTCTGCGTGCCGATAACGGGAAGCTGCTTTACCGGGACGGGTAGCTTCTTCATCATCATCATCAGAGGTGGAGATGGGCTGTTCCACCACCACCCTCGGGATTCCGGCCATGATGCCATAATCCCCGAATTCATCCCCTCCGGCTCCCCCATTATTGCCTTCTGCATCTTCAGTCCCCGTTCTTTCTTCCCCACTTTGTCCATTCCCTGTTCCCGTTCCTTCCTCACTGCTGCTACTTCCACCACCACCACCACAACATCTCGTGGGATGAATGCATAAAATAAATTTTTTACTCTTTACATAATATTTCTATGGTGTTGGATTTTGTTTATTTGGTGTTGGTTTTGGAATACACACTCATGTTTTCAGGAAATAAAGAATTTCTTATTCTAAAATTATCATGTTGTTGTTGCGAAAAATCTAGTACTACATATCCATATGGTATCTTACAACAATCGTTATAT